>JAQIWG010001771.1:0-22925 GCA_034695025.1 Chamaedrilus cognettii | reverse complement strand
GTCTTGTTGGGATTGAGACGCAGGTTGTTATCAGACGCCCAGAGTGCGACGTGGTCGAGCTCCTCCGTGATGGTGTGACTGTGGCTTGCACCCACTAGCAGATACATGTCGTCAGCGTACTTGAGGAGCTTGTTCTGAGGATGTACCCCGCCAGTCAGAGGCGATGACGAGGAAAGCGGCTGGGCCGAAGCAGAGCTCTGCACTGCGCTGGTTGTGATGACCCTGGTGGTGGAGACTGCTTCTTTGAACTTTGTGACGTGCGCCCTGCCCACATGCTCACAAGATAATTGACAATCCAGTTGTAGACGTTGTCGGGGATGTCGAGTGCGGGACAGTTTTTCCATGAGGGAGGAGTGCCTGACAGTGTCAAAGGCTTTCGAGTAGTCCATAGAGATGAGCATTGTGTAGGCATTATAACACAGCATTTCAGTCACGTGACTTAACATTGTGATCAGGGCGGCTGTAGAATACATTAGAAGCCAAGAATACGCTATCATTCCGCTATCTTGTTCAATGTTTTGCCCAGTAGCGCATTGTTTTATGTCACACTAGTCTAGCCTGCGCTGACTGCGGGTGATGACTCATGCTGTATCCACTTATTCATAGATCTTTGGTAGCAACTAATGTAAAAACTTAATTTTATCTGTACTGTTTTTGAAAAGCAGATAATTTGGACAAATTGACTCATATTCGTCGTATATAAAATCTCAGGCCTATCTGACTACTTTCGACCAAGAAATGACCACGTTTGATTATTTAAATTTTCATCGGCACTCAGTGTACATACGATCTTAAGTGATCCTTACATTCTCATAAATCATGCTTCCAACAGAATTGCTACGCCGACTAGCAAGTCAACGTCTAGTACTTCTTGAACAGTTTGTCAATTGAAAGTCAGATCGTAGTCTGAAAAAGTCGTAGTCCCGTTGTCACTCGTAAGTAACGTAATTACTAGGAAAGAAGCCAATCTGTGAAAAAACACAAAATAATTTAGAACAAAAAACTGTGAAACACTGTATCAATATGTGAGTTATGTGAGACCATTATATGATGATTATTATATTGTATTATTATATGAGATCGTTATATGTGAGATCAATAAAGTTGTAATATAGAAACACACACTCACGTTTTGTGGCCGTATTCCCCGCGTACACAGGGGTAGGCCATTTGCAGTCATGGACATCAGCCCTTCACTTTATCTTATCCATCGAATCCCCACGTCCTAATTCCCTAGCTTTCACATCCTTCTCTGTCAAGCTTTTCCACATCGTTTCCGATCTCCCTATATATCTTTTCCCATCTAGCTGATGATCCATACATATTCGCACGCAATCACCCGGTTCCTCTCTCAAGACATGCCCCAGCCATCTCAGCCGGTTTCTTCTGACCATTTTTTTTATTGCCTCCAACCCCATTCTAGCTCTCAGATCAGCAATATACTTTCTTTCTCCACTTCCCATTCTCATCGCTGTCCGCTCATATCGGGCCTCAGATCGACCATCATCTCTCATGCAGATTTGCAATGTTGGTTCATGCCTCATGCAATATTGCAATGCAATGCAAAGTTGCATGTCTCATGGCTGGGAATTTAACAAATACGACTTCTGATCCGGATTCCTCGCATACACTTTTTCTATACAATAGGCTATTCTTGAAAAAATGAGAGTGATGTAAACTGTCCCTTTTTACTTAAACAAATATTGTTTTTTAAATTGGAAAAAAATTTGCTATTGGCTGCTGTTAGTCGACTTTCTGTCTGCCATACATATGATTGTATATGTCTGAGATAAGAGAACTTACAGATTCCATAGCAGTGGTGTACGCAACTATCACTCCGCCTACGAACCAAAAGGGGTCGCAAAACTCTTTTAAATTGTCAAATTGCTACATAATTTTTTTTAGTCGACACATGCTACAACAATTCGAATGTCGATACAACATTTTCAAAATGTTGCAATTTTTATAATCTATTCTGCATACGCATTTATATACGCCTACGATTGCTCACTTGGGGTCATCACTGCTACAACAATACAATTCTGGCGTCCCTATAGCTCTGCGATCGAGTCCTTTTTGATTGACTGCAAGTGCCATATAAAATAATTGATGATCTCATATTCAGGCTTTTGTGTAAAAAAAATTGATGTTGAGTCAAAACTGACAGAATCTTTTAAAAATGTTGCAATTTTTGTCGTCTATTCTGCATAGGCATTTATATTGCTCAATCGAGGTCATCACTCCGCCTAGTGTGACCTAGATAAAAGGTTACTGTCCATGTTTTCACACTTGTTTAGACGCTAGCGCCCTGATGAAGACTGCTGGGGCTGCGTTTTTATAGCCGGATGCCCTTCCTGATGCTAAAAAAAAAATTATCTGATATGGGGTATTAGCAGCAGCTTGCGACACTTGTGTGTTCAATAGCTTGGCTGAAGGGCCTGCAACGCCATAGTTTCATGGTTGCCGGAACCCGGAATTAAACTCTGTTTCTGGGACTCGCATTTGAGGCCTTAACTACTAGACCACAGTGCCTCGCTTTGGCGTAGTGAAATGCTGTACGAATTGCTTAAACTGACAGGGTGTGGAAGAGTACCTTCCCATTCAGCGAGCCTCTCCACCACAGTTTGTAACGCCTCGTCTTGCTGATGACCGCAATTCTATCGTCGGCTTGGAAGGAAATCTGATTCGGCTCGTTGGCGGAGAAATCGTACAATGCCGTGCAGTATCCGACAATCCGTGTTTAGGCCCCTCGTCTAAAATAATAAACGGTATGGATGACAAAAATTGTGAAGTAGAGTTAGAAAGGCGGCAGAACAATAATTTTGTCATAAGGAACCATGACTAATTTATAATTTTTGTGCCATAATTCATAGTGACTGATAGTGATGGAGTCGGAAGAGCTGCTGCTAGGAAAGATAAAGATATGGAAGGAAAATGTGGATGCAAGAGGACTTCGGTAAACTTTCAAAAACTTGATGAGGTGTAAGAAAATTCTGGACGGATCATGAGCTAGGGACATGGCCAAGTGGAGTGTGCAAACAAGAAGTACGTTTAAATTCAATTCAATGTTTCAAATGCAGGAAGTGGATTCACAGTAAGTGTAGCAAAATCAAAAATAGATTTAAGGAAGATCGGCTGTTTCAGTTCCTGTTATGCATAAGAGTGGTGTTGAGCGTTGACAGCAGTATTAAGGCAGAGGATGAGAAGCATGTGGTGCTTGATGAGTGATGTAACATGAAGTGTCTTAGTAGTTTCAGTTACCTGGGTCACTGGGTGATATGATTGGGAGTGGAGGAGTAGAAGAGACTGTAATGGTTAGGGTGAGAAGTGGGTCAATTTAAAAATAGACTTAGGTTGATTTTCATATCCAGGGTACATGTATCTCATTGAACTAAAATAATTTATTTTACAAAATGCATGTGCAGAGTAGTTGGCATATGAAAGTGAAACGTGACCAGCAAAGGTGCCGGATGTGCAGAGATTAGAGAGGACAGAGCCATTGATGCTGAGATGGATGTGTGGATTGTCATTGAAGCACGTGTCGAAGCAAAGATCTGAGAAAAAGGCTTGGTGTCTTATGTATCATCATCATCATCATTTACGTTTTACGTCCACTTTTCCATGTCAACACAGGTTGAACGTTTCCCACGATGAGACTCCCCCACAACTCTCGATTCTTTGCCATCTCTCTTTTCATGCCTGGCTTCTTCATATCGCTCTCCACCCCCTCCTTCCACATTTTCTTTCCCCTCCCTCTTCCAACAATCCCTTCCACCTTAATACATCGACATGCGGATACCCAGTCTTCTTCATTCATGCGTTCCACATGTCCAAACCACGTTAGTCTCCCTTTCTTCACCATGTCCATTATACATACGACACCTAACCGTTTTCTCAAATCGTTGCTTCGACACTTGTCCTTTAGTGACACTCCACACATCTATCTCACCATCATTCTCTCTGTCCTCTCTAAGATCTAACCTCTGGCTCAGCAATCCATCTGAGTTGGAGCCGGTCCTAAGTCCGGAGAAATAGAGTGGGTTGGCGACAGGAAGGGCATCCGGCCATAAAAATTGCTTCAAAAATCCATGATGGGACAACCATAAATAAATACCCTGCCACGTGCTCCGCAAGCACGTTGGCTTCGAAACAAGGGAGCGCCGACGGCGCAATGCTGGCCGGCGGTGAGAAATCAACTTATGTATAACGGACATGGTGAGAAAGGCAAAACTGAGGTGGTTCTGATATGTGAAACGTACAAATGAAGAAGATTGGGTATGAGCATGTAGGCACATTAATTAATCTATAAGGGAAAGTTGGGATGGGGGAAGAAAACATGGAGGGAAGCCGTAGAGAGCGATACGAAGGAACGTGGCATGAATAGAGAGATGGCAAAGAGTCGGGAGATATGAGGGAGTCTCATCGTGGGAAACGTCCAACCTGTGCTAGCAGAAAGTGAACGTAAAATGTAAAAAATTATAATGATGATGGTAACCTACTAAATTACTCCACTACAATATTATTCAAACGAAAAAATTTATTAAGGCTTTGTGCAGGAAACATAAAAGAAAGCAATAAACAGCAATAAAAAGATCATTAAGACACAATCTGTTCTTATACGATATACTATTATACTGTGCACTTAGCAACTGTAATGGTTTCGTAGCTTCAAGCATCTGAATTTGAATTCAAGAACTATCTTCCCAAAGCCTTAATCTCTGCTCCGTGGTCAACAAGGGGCCGGTAGGGTCGCCATAAAGTAGGCGCAAGCGCCGCCACGACTTCGGTTCATATCAGCCTATTATTTAAAATCTTGACCCCGCAGATCTATCGCTACAAGTGGCATAGAAGCTCAAGAGATTATAGATTCAAAAAAGTTCAAGAAGAAGAAGAACCACTACACCACAGTGTCTGGCCAGTTGTTTTTTGTTTGAGCCTGGTGATTTTCATGAAGCATAGACTTGCCAAATATTTTTGCAGCAGGAGCCATGCACATTGAGTTCTTTGCATGAAATAATTCAACTTTGCATGAAAAAATTTCTAAGGTGCTATACTAAAATGAGGTGTATTTCTATGCCATAAAACTATATTTTACTTTTAAAATAAGACCTACTGTACCATGTAAAAATAAGGCCTACCTATTTAAAAATAAGATCCACTGTACTATTTTTGGTCTGAAGAACACATTTTTCTCAGCCTGCTTTGCATTTAAATTTGATTATTTTATTGCTTTTAACAGGCTATTGTTAAGCGCACCACCCTGCGCCAAGCAAATGTGTAGCCACCAAAGCGAGCAGCTCTGGCTTCCAAGCAGATGTATGGCCACCGTGAGCGCGAAGTTTTAGCTTCAATACTGCTTAAGGGCTTTCCACAGAAACCGCAGCAATCATTGGTGTTAAATTTAGGCTACGGGTGATCACTGATGCTTATAGGGTTTTTAAAAATTTTTGAGCAAGTCGGAAAATGTGATTTTGGAGCGACACTGGGAACAGCCTCTTTTACAGCTTATACTGTAGGATTTGCAATAAATTCTAAACCTTTGGTTTACTAAGAAAAGGTGCCGGCGCTGTAACATATCCGCTATGCATTCGACACCTAGCCTCTTTCTCAACTCGTCGCTTTGACACTTGTTCTTCAGCGACACTTCACACATCATCTCATCATCTTTCTCTCTGTCAAACAATCATATTTCTATCTGCCCCACCCCCCTAATTTGTGTTCACGGTGTGCGCAGGTATGTCTACACTTGAGTGTAGGCTACATTTGTATCTCAAAGCAATAGGAGCTGTTATGACGTTACGGCTATGACATTCGTCTTTTCTGACGCGTGTCCGTAGCAAGCATCATACTAGTTTTATGCAAGTATCATGCAGTTTAGACTACATGCTGTAATCTATGCTAAACTGTGATATAATTGACAGCGCACCAATTCGACGTCCAGACTTTTGAGTCATTCCTCTCTCATGCCGCGCTCTTCTATCGCTTTACGTGCATGTTGGAACCATATCTTGTTTAAACATGAAGTGCACATTCATGTTTTGTTAACAATTTCTGAATTGAATATAAAATAGATCATTACAACAAAACTGTTGATGCAAACTGCAATTAAGCACTGTCCCAGCTTGGTTGACGCTTTTCTTTGTAGGTCAACTTTGACTAGTTGTATCTTCTTAGTTGCTAAATGAAATTTAATGCAAATTGGTCGATGTATGAAGAAATGATCCAAGTGAATGTGGTGACAATTTCATTGACAACGCTCATAGTTAGGCTATATGCAACATTCGCATAATTATTGAAGAAATTCGTTGGGTCGTTTAATTTTGAGACACTGTATGTAATAAATAAACTCGTGCCACTTGAAGTATGGTTTAACGCGATTGGAGATCGCAATGCTTATTCACTACCTGGATGTACAAGTCATCGGGATGAGCCTTAAATGGAAGTCTGTCCCGCACGATCATGTACAGCTGATCGCCGAGACTCGCCGCGCCGTTATGAGGAATCATGTCCGCACCGTTTGAATGCGGAAGTCCGACGATGGGGATTTTGACCGTCCTTCTTCTGTAGCGCGTTGCTGGGTCTAAACGAGAATCAAAATGAACCGTTTAATGAACGTTCACTAGAATGAATCAAAATGAAAATAATATATTCTTATTTCACCACAAAGGCACTCAAACGGTGAAACATAGAAAACCTACTGTTATGGCTTTATTAATAATTTAAGATATATCCCGACTCCGACTCCAAAAACAGCCATCCCACTTCGTTACAACTCTATTTCTGTTTGTTGGGTTAGCGGTTTGCATAGCGGCACGACAAAACACTTGAAGAATCACTTGCCTATTTCTTCGGTCACAGCGCACACTGTCACTCTGACCCAACCTGAGAGACGTTACGGCGGAGTGGGAGACTTGTCTAGCTCGCAGCATCTGGCCCTCTGCTATAGAATGATGCTCTTGCTCTGTTCAACGTAGGCCTGCAATTTCTTACAAATAAGGGTAATCTATAAACTAATAATCAACAATATAATACCGAATCGGTATTACCGATTCGGTAGTCTATTGAGATTTTTCTAGTCAAAAGACTACATTTGGCATGAAATGCACTTGAAATGCATCTCGTGACATCAATCTGGCGAGTTTAGTTGAAAAATTACTGTTTTTGACAGAACGTACTTTGATGTTGAATTCTAGTGCGATTTGAAAATTTAATTTAATATTTTGAATCGTTCGGTAGCTGGCCAGTCAGGAATCTTTCTAGTTAGTTAGAAGCGGCTAGCGGCGGCGTTTGCCCTGTGCACGTCAACGTTTGATTGATTGCTTAATTGATTGCGCAACTATCAATCATTGAGCAAAAATTCTTTTTTGAATTAGGGTTAGGGCCCCGTTAGAGATAGCAAGTTAGGGTTAGGGCTGCGTTAGGGTCAGGGTTAGGGTTAGGATTAGGGTTGGGGTTTGGAATTAGTCAAGATTATGAGTTATATTCAAAGTGGGCATGGTACGTGATCAGGGAAAACTTCGCCGTCAGACCTTGTCCATAGTAAAGCATTGTTACCGGTAATTTAAAAGTAGATCACTGGTAGCCAAATTTTTTAGTTTACTGATAATTGTCGAACGCTATCTGCAACTAATGAGCAAATGCGAGGAGATACTGCAATGAGATAGAAGACCTGTTTATTAATTGTCTCGAACTGACCGACGGCAATGAGTCGTCGCTTGAGTCCGCGGAGAACGACAGGAGTTGCGAGCACATCTCGCAAGAGCATGCAGACACTCGCCAGATGGCGATAGGTGTCGCAGAACGGACTCAGCGGTCGCCCCAGCTTGTGTGACGCGGCGGCTTCCACTAGAACGCGCTCCAGAAGTTCGGTCGGCAGACGGGCGTTCATCTGAAATCACGGGTTTGACGCACGATGGATTATTCATGCACTTGGCGCTTCGCTTTAAGTACAAATTCGACCATAACCAGAAAATATCAAGCACGCAAGTGCATGTGCACTTGTGCAAGTGAATGTGCACTTGTGTACCTGACACTGTCACATTTCATGATGTTTTTTATTTGCGAAGTCACCTCGTCATCTGAGACTATAAGCAGGTGATCGAAATGTATGCTATATACGGACTGCATATCGAACTTATACGTTCGATATGTAAATTCATTTACAATAGGTAATTTAAGCATTTCGCAAAGTGCTTCCATAGCTGCGGCTGGCCGTTCTTTCATTCAAACGTTTGAGCTGTAACTCTTGAAATGGCTTTCAAATGCAGCTCCAGAGGGCACCAAGTAGCCTACACTTAGAGGTAGACACACATGTAATGTATTCTATATACTGGTTAAATAATTATTGCATCTTTAATTGTGATAGCCTCCTTTGTAGGATTAGACTGCTATTCCAATCGCTATTAATGTAATGTTTCATATCCTACCGAGACCTGTTCTGCTACGTTGAAACTCATCGCTAGCTGGTATATAATTATGCAATAAATTCTACATCGCAATTATTAGAATCCTAGTTGAAGAGTAGTCGGCACTATGGAAATCTATTTTTAATCTACAGGCGGATGATTAGCTTAATACAGCTATTTTGCAGTAAGGCTGCTATCCAAAAGAAAAGCTAGGCTATATTAGGTGTACAGGCCTGCTAATATAGGTCTAGGGGCAATAAGGTTTAGGGGTAAAAGTAGGCGGTAATAAGAAGGGGCCTATGCGTGTTTTGGCCTTGACTGATATCGACAGTCGGCTATTATTATGACGTTTCCAGAGTGAAGCAAATGTCATCAGTATTCCAAAAAGCCTTCAGTTATACAACGTAGACTTGCTCCATTAGCTGATTACTGTAGGCCTATATTGTATAGCCAATGCTGACGTCGAGCGCATTCAGCTTTGTCGCGATCGGACCGCGTGAAACGAACGTTTGAAGGGTTTTTTAGATTACGATAATTTATGGTAATCTAAGATCGGTAATTTACAGTAATCTATTCTATATTCCGATAATTTATCATAAATTACCGATTCGATCATTTATTCTGATTTTTTTCTTATAAAAAACGTAGATTTTGGCATGAAATGCACTTGAAATGCATCTCATGACAGCAACCTGGTACGTTTCGTTGAAAACATAGTTGTTGTTTTTTTCCGGATAGTACTTCGATGTAGCGATAATACCACCATTTTGAAATTTTATTTAATACTTCAAATCGCTCTGTAGTTTTGCTGGTCAGGAATTGTGTAGTTAGATTACCATAGACTACCATAGATTGCCGGTAATTTAAGAATAGATTACCGGCAATCTAAATATTTTTAGTTTACTGGTTATTTTCGAACGCTATCATACAGACTACCACAGACCTTGCCTGAACTAAACTCGCCTGGAGTGGAAACTGTAGCCTACTCAGCACAGTAGTAGGCCTACTAGTTGTGTCATTTCCGACTTGAAAAAAGTAGGCTAGGCTAGATGTAGATAATACCTAAGTTTAATCACAAGAGAATCCATCGAGATTGAAAAAATGGAAGAAAGTGTTTAAAGGAATAGTTCTTCAAAAATGTGTCTCAAATCGATGATAAAAATCAATACACGATCGATAGCTTTGATCAACTCCATCCATTACATAATGCTGTTATGCCATTGAGTAAATCTTGTAAACAAATTAAATCTTTATACTTTAAGTGAATAAGCAAATAAATAATTTTGAGGAATGTTAATATCTTCACACTACAAGTCGCGAATAGTTTCAAGCCAAGATACAACGAACGATGGCATCGAACAAGTTACTAAATGCATCAAAAATTGAGTTCAAATTTTCAATAGGCCTAGGTTTCTCAGATTTTCGTATGATGAACTACGTTGAAATTGTGCATTACACATAGTTGACGTTTTCTGTTGAGCTCTAAAAAAACTATTACATGTATTGGGTGGCCAGATAGATTGTGAACGATTTGATGTACATAATGACAAACTTAACCAGAACCGGCACGTGAAATGAAGGCCGCTCTGACTAAAAAAAGCAAACTAGCGTCCCGCCGGACCGCGGCGTCACAGCTACAGCACTGAATGTAATGCAATGATGTTCAAATGGGATAGCCAATGATTTATTTAAAAAGTATCTACACTTATATAATTGTCTAACTTCTATTGATATCCCTGCTCACATACTACCGGCTTATCTTGACGCAATATTATATCAAATTATCACATCATATTATTAATCAGTTTTTTTTTATTTTGAATGCTAGAATCACTTCCACAAAGTGCGCTTGATGTTTGTAAATTGATGTAGTAGCTGCAATTAAGAGGCTACATGTAGGCCTATTGGGGATTTTTAATTAGTCCTTTTCATCCTTTTGGTTTGTTGTATCAGAAGGCCTACAAGTACATGTAGGCCTTTGTACGTTATTAATTTGAAACAAAAAGTTCAACGCTCGATGATGAAATAATGAAATTCATCGGTTTGTTCGGCATAGTAAGTTTTGAAAAAAAGTTAGGCTACACAGTCGCTGACATGTCTTTGATTTCATCTTTGGTTTGGCAATTGATTGGTATTTTTGTAACTGGGGGTCGGCGGCGTTTGACAGCTGCGATAGCCACGTAGATTTTCGATTCTATAGAGCACTGTAATCAACTACTGCGTGCTCGTCCAATCACAATGCTTTTCGTAGACGTCGGACCAATGCATTTCTTTTTGCAGTAACATTGTAAAATCTGTATCAAGCGGGCTGTGAATGCTTTTTGTATATTATACGAGTGTAATAGATACTCGTATAATAGTCTATGATAAGTATAATGTTCTCAGTTGCTTGCCTAACGGTCTAGTGTCGCATTCAATCAGAGGCATTGAGGTTATTTGGTTGGGAATTTTAGCATGTTACATACATGTCAATCAGATGTAGTCAATGATGTAAATAATATTGACCTGTTCAAAATTATGTGAATTAGACACTTAAGGTCGGTTGCCAGACTTCGATTTGAAGTGCGATTTTATTTTGTAGTCCGAATTAACCAATCTGATTATTCGATACAATTCTTTCATATATTTTCATTGGTTAATTCGGACTACAAAATAAAATTGCACTTCAAATCAAAGTCTAGCAACCGGCCTTTAGAACTCACGAGCTTGGAATGGCGAGAGCGATGGGGTAGTTATAGTGACGAAACTTTTTCTGACAAAAATTACTGTGTCAACTAACCATGTACTGTTTTAATCACATTATAGACTGTAAAAAGTATTAATTTTGAGGTCTATTTCCAACAATGAGCGCATTGGAGAGGAATTCACAGCTTTTTTCAACCCCATGTCATGTTTTTCACACATTCTTAAATTGCTCGGCTGAATTGATTAGACAACTACACTTGCTCTTTAATAACTGAATTGTTCTACAATTCTTGGCAATAATAACAGTTTTAATTTTAAATTATCAACTGTAGTATAAAGAAATGACTCGATAGGCAACGTCTTTTTGCACACCTTTACACAATATAATGCAGCGCGGCGCGCACGCACTCTCGGTAATTCTGTGGCTGGATGCATACGTAGATTAGACTTTTCGGCGGTTCTAGATAGATTCATTCGCCGAGGAAAGCCCAATACATGTTCTTCGCTTACGCCATTTCATTAGTCCTATTATAGGTCGAAATTATAATGCCTTAAAATGTTGTTTAAACTTAAATCACAGCTATAAACTAAGCAACCGTGGATAGGTGTATGATGTAGGATAAGGTGGACTATTCTGCTCTTTTTTGATATAGGCTACATGTACGTGTAGGACCTAATGATATTTATTAGGAATAGACACGTAGGCCTACATGTACATCTAGTGATCCATCAGGTCAAATATAATTTTGCGACTTAGAGCCAGTGCTGTAGTTGCCATGCGACGCCGCGGGACGGCGTCCCGCGGCGTTACCTACCCCTGTACAGTGTACAATACATTTTCATATTGCCTAACATCTAGGCTACATTGATGTCCCTGTTAGCGCACACGTTACTATACTATCGCTAGCCTATTAGTTGGTCCACGGAGCCTATCTTGATACATATTTACTCATTTATCTGTTTCTTTTTTAATTTTCATACTTGTGTTACTTCCACAAATTGCACTTGATGTTTGTAAGCTTATATCCGCTGCAAAGCGGGATGAGAGGCTAATATAGGGATATAATAGGCTAATTAATGATGATTTCACATCCGTTTCATAGTCTGGCGACCATATCAGGGAGGCGACTAATTGGTTTATAGGCTAATAAGGATGCATGAAGAACATGCAGGCCTAATAGAGATTTTTTTCTTTTGTTGTGTTAGATATGACTTTTGTGGTCATATGTCCGTCACTAATTTAACATAAAAATTTCAATTCAGAAATCTGTCAATTTCAGACAGAACAACCAAATTCATTTGTGCGTTTGGCGTAGTAAGTTATTGGAAAAAGTTAGGCTATGTCTTGGCTTTCGTTTTCGGTTTGGCCGCAATTTTTGTGACTGGCAGCCGACGGCGCAGCTTGCGCTGGTATGTTATCGATTCCACAGAGCAGTGTAATCGACTGCTGCATACTCTTCCAATCACAATGCTGCTCGTGGTGACAGTGTCAAATCTGTATCAAGCTAGTTGTGAATGCTTTTTGTACCCTAGGGCCGGGTTTTTAAATCAAATGTTAAAGCTTAATCCGAGGTCATGACGTCACCACACCCAAAGAGTGCACTGAAAGCTTGGTGTATGGCTAATTTAACTAAATATGATTGGTTCTTTGTATATAGATCTCAGATATATATTTTAACGCTTGATGGATAAACCCGGCGTAGCCTATTATAACGCCGTTATTTCATCTTGAAAAACTTTGAACAATTGATAGTAGGCCTATAGTCGAATAACTCGGGGAGCATCGTTTTTGTATGTCCTTTTATTCACAATAATTAATACAGCCATCACTCTAGGTAATCCTCTTGCTGGAGGCATGCGTAGATTAGACTTATGCGATTCTAGATCGATTCATTCGCTCAGGAAAACCCCAATTACAGGTTTTTAGCCTGCGCTATTTCATTAGTCCCTATTATTTATGGATCGAAATTTTAATGCCTTAACATGTGGTTTAAACTCAAATGATAGCTATAGACTAATATTGGTATTCACTATTGCGAGTTAACCTCGAGTTGGTTCAATCGGCGGATTGAGTGACGTCACGCTAGGCGTAGAAGATTGACGATAGTCACTTTCAACTCGCCGATTGACCAACTCGAGGTTAACTCGCAATGGTGGGTATAAGCAACGGTGGACAGGTATTTGATGTAGTCTACGGTGAATTATCCTTCTCGTCTTTTGGATGTACGACCTAATGGTATTTAATTAGGAATAGACGTAGATGTATATGTAATGATTCATTGCCTTGATACTTTGTGGTTTAGAGCTTACATGTAGGCTAAACAACCCCATGCGCGTGTAACAATTAGATTAGATTATATCGATTTGGCCTATGGACATACTGCTTGACTAATATTTTTAAAATTAAAGAACTCAAATTTGACCACCTGCTGACGGGGGTGAAAAGAAAATAGGTCTGCAGCCCATGTAAGAAGGCCCATGTACGCAAGAAGCGACTAAAGAATGGAGGCGGTCTTTTTTTGAGGGAGGTGGCCCTCAGGGAACTGTTTGGAACCGAACTGTATACAGCTGTTACTGCACACGCCGTTCTCTGACCCTAAAACTCTAAAAAACTAAAATTTGATAGGGCGTTTTGATGCATTTAATTTTTGGTGTTTTGCTGTATTATTTTGTGTCCAGCCCCCCTCCCCGCCCCCATCGGTTCTTCGACCCATCCTACTCATTGCAGAAGATTAGTACAAAATACAACCGTATTAAAATGTATTATGTCGTCTTGATGATAATATTTATGGATGCTGAATTGCTGATTCCACAGACAAATTTACAAATGTGATGGGTGACTGAGATTTGACTACATACAGGTAGCCAATTTCGTTTACTTACAGGCGCAACTTATCTTGAAGTCAGTAGCACAATGTCAATATGACAAGTAAATAATTTTAAGTGTTCATATTGCTGATTCACATAACCCCTATCATATGTGCTTTTGAAAATAAATTATGCGTATGTGTGTAGTCGCAGCTGGTGAGCAACGCTCTGCGTGTAGATTCTGAATCTTTGAGATCACCAACATCAGTCTATTACAAGTTCCAAGCTAATTAGAGGGAATGGAAATTATGGCAAATGGAGCCATGGAGAGAAGCAATTATCTAAATGGTGAGCATGTCCATGCTCATAATCTTTTGTCATTGTAATTGTAACTCATAATCAATGTTTAGTCTATTGCCAGGGTCATTGTAACCAGGGGTAGGCTGGGGGGGGCTTGAGCCCAAATTTGATGATTTGTGCAATTCGACCAGATCCGATAAGATTTTGTTTTGTTGGGGCGGGGGGGGGGGGGATGGCGTTCCAGCTAGGTTGTTCGAGTGCAAATAATAACAGATTAGCATAGCTAATCAATCCATTCAGCTAGTGCATACATGTGCATTAGATTTAATTTAGATGGAACAGGCTAGGCTTGTCTGGGGCCTTTATAATCACGCATGGGAGATGCTGCGATTTCATTTGAGGGCATCAGTCCACCCTCGCGGGCTTGAGCTTCCCCGCAGCATTTTTTCCTGGTTGCGCCCCTGTTTATTGCTGTCCAAAATCTAACTTGGCTTGTTGGATTATTATTGGATTATGGATTTTTGTGTTGGATTGTTAGTTGGTTTGTTGGATTATGCAGAGATTTGACAATACTAGTGAATAAGAATACCTGATTTACCGATTTGGTCGAAAGTTAATAATTCTAATTTTGTCTCTGATGGATTTCAGGGGACGTTTTAGCATTTCACCGGCTTCCGATGCACCAGGATGACAACGACAATGACACCGGGCCAGAAGTCGTTGTCGACTCGGTGAACTTTCTCAACGAACATCGCGAAACTCTTCAGCACGTCATCGACTGCGACGACATGCTTCTTGTCATACTGCTGAGCAAGCTCGTCATCGATCAGCCAATGTTTGAACGATTGAGTACCAAGAAGGCGAACTGGAAGCGGAACATGATTCTGTTAAATGAAATCATATCACAATATGCCACTACAGCCATGCTGTCCGGGGCGAGGTTTTTGGCTTCCTTAAGGGAGGATGGGCAGGCGCACGTTGCAAATTTAATCAACGGATCCACTGGTATAATTTATTATTATGTGTATCTTAGCTGCGTCTTTTATTCAAATGTGTGCATTGTGCAAAAAAGTGTGATTATATGTTATAAAGTAGATTAACTGGTTGCTTCATTAAATACACAAAAAACAGAAAGCGCATAGTGATACTACTTAATACTGAGCGTTCCTTTTGATGACGCATTAGCATAGGGAACTTTGGATTCGTGTGCTACTAAAGCATCGAGGAGATAAATTTAAGATCTCACGCGTCTCGAATACAAGTGAAATTTCTCCATGCTGATGCTTGTTCGAAATGATCGCCTAATGAGTGAAATCACGAATGATTCTTTCTTTTACGAAGTCGAGTGTTTATATTTGAAACGATATAAATTATCAGAATAATGCGCCAGATACCTGATTGACTTTGCTCATTTTTCAATGAAGCTCAGCACGTTGTCGTGATGAGCTTGGCAAATAGACGTGTAATGTAGGCGCACAAGACTCAGAAATTTGGTTTTAGCACGTTTTTTTTTACACAAGAACGTGAAAATGCCAATTATGAATCTTGCGTAGACTGCTTTGTCACATGTGGTTTTCTTCTCATGAATATTGTGCTTCTTTGGTAGAAAAATTATTATCACCTAAATTATATTGCAGTTCATTAAAATTAATAATATACAATTGTATTGCAGAATATTGCTCTTTAGTAAAGGTTCATATATTAATTTCAGATAGCTAAGTGGACAAACACATGCACAGAGATAGATGTTGTAGAGCAGCAAGGGTGAAAGGTGTTTTTATGGTAATTATTGCAAAGTCTGCAAACTTTTGTACATTTGTAGGTAAGGACCTGCCGCTACCGAAGGTTTTGCGTGACCTCATCCAACGAGTTGCACCGGCAGTAATCAGAAGGCTGACGCTCACCGATCAGTTGCTATCTGATCTTCAAGAACATCGCATCGTTCTTCAAAGGCACAGAGAATGCATTGATGGAAAGTCTGAACCTTACAAGAAGAAGATTGAACTGCTTCAAATAATGCCAAGACGCAGTGACAGAGCATACGCGACGTTCCTCGATGACTTGGTCGCACATGAGAATGGTGAAGCGGCTTCTCTCCTTCGAACAGGTCTTGTCTTTTTTATGCAAATTCAATGTTTTGAAAGTTGTAAAATTGTATGACCTGGGCATTGGGCAACGTAGACATGGGGCATCTCATTCGTTCTCAGTTACATGGTCCAAGATCATTGATTAGTAGCAAAGGTGCGTTCGAACATCCCGGAATGATATTCCGGCAAAAATTTTGAAGTTGGAACTCAGTCCTGGCATAAATGAAATTTTTGTCTAGGATGGCGATTTCTGGAGCTGTTGATTAAAAACTCCTTGCATGCACAGTGTTACAACTAAGATTTTTTTGAATGGTTGTCGTTTGGATGCCACAAAAAATATTTGATTTATTTGGACGAGTCATCACCATCGCAGTCCTTCATAATCTTTAGACGAGTACTCCTGAATTTATACGAGTATCCCTGCCACCGCACTTGGGTTTTATTTAGAAAACATCCTTGAGTGTTCCTGCGTACAAAATGTACACTTTGATCACCGCTTGTGATATTTTGATCATTGTGAAAGTCAACTGAGAGGTCACTGAAGCTGTGCTCAGTTTATTAAACTAAATGAATGCAAAACATGAAAGATGTGATGCGCATTTGCAGATCCAGCGCATATCGCGGTGTTGCATTTAAGACGGAATGTGGAGAATGAAAACGATGGAGTTGACGACGAAATAGCGGAAAGCTTCAATCGCTACATAGCTACGGGAGAAATCAATGGATTACCGAGTGATGAATTATTCAGTCTGTTTGAAACATTTCGTCGACGAGGTCTTTTACTGGGTAGTGCGAGTCCAACTGGAAGTGTATTCGTTTACGTGATTTGCCTAAATGGGGCATCGTCTCTTCAGCAACTTTGGCAAATGGAGACATCTGGCGAGTTGAAGGATGTGATGGAAGGCATTGTCAATCGACTTTGTGGCTTTGCCAAGCATATTGCAATCACTGTGAGCCTTGATGTGAAAGATATGCACTGCAGCCTAGAATATTCCGAACTCGAACTCGCAGGTATTGACAGTAATTTAAACAGCGTGTGATTGAACAATTTGACCTAACGCCTGTTTGTATCTTTTCTATTAACCCCTTGTCGAATATTTTAGTTAAATTTAACTTTGCGACTTTGCGACTGCAACTTTGCTATTTTGCAACTGCAACTTTTCTTAGTAAGGCATGCACTCCAGCCTCCTCCTCGACACGCAGCGAGCCTCGACGAGTCTGTCCGGCATGGCGCTATTTTGGGGCCCTTTTCATAATTTTTTTACTATAGAGCAGCATAACCAATGAATCAGGTATTAATGTTCGTGTTTTCACATGGGCTTGATGTGTGCGCCGTGATGAGGATTGCAGGAGATGAAGATTTATAGCCAGATGTCCTTCATAACTCGAATCATATAAATAAATATCTGGCACCGGGTTGGCAGCTAGCGACACTTGTGTGTTTAACGGCCTTGCAAAGGGTAACGCCATGGTTTCATAGTTGCAGGCTGAATGACTTGAACCCAGGTCTCTGTGATTTGCGTTCGATGCCTTAACCGCTATACCACAGCGCCTCTGTTGAATTGAACTACTTGATACTACTATTTCAAATCGTAGAAAAATAATGGGCTTGCATTTCTTGAGTTTTTTTGAAGAAAACATTGATTGCGTTTTCACGATTATTTTTAATAATTTTGGACCTTCCGGAATATTGTTAAACATCGTGAACACTTGGCGTGACGTGCTGCTATTGTGTAGCAGGATGCAACTGAGAGGGTTGACATAGTTGCGCACCATACGGTTGTAAAAACGGTTCATTGCAAGCACAAGACACGAGCTGGATTATTACTGGTGATTGATAGTGATGTTTGGAAGAGTTGCACCTTTGACATATGTTTTATCCATGCTAGCATTGAATTATTTTGGTAGCTTTTTGATTTATGTAGTTAACTAGTATATTGTATTACTTGCGCTCCAATATCAATCTGAAAACAAATTTTTAGCATGAACTAGAATTTGCTGATGTTTCTCTTTGTAGTAAATGTGAGCGACCGAACGCTATCTTCTTCGATGTGCGAAAGCGGACTGTTGGAAAATGATGCAAGAACTAGTACTGATAAGTCAACTGAGGACGATGGCGTTTCTGAGATATGCATCGAAAAAGAAAATGTACATCGCTCTGCGGCAATTGAAACTAAAGAGATGATCGTGAAGAAGAGAAACATAGGTGGGTTTCTGAAAGCTCCAGCAAGTAAAACTCCTACTCTCTCTGCTATTCAAATGCTGTGCAACTGCAGATTTGTAGAATGCTTGTTTAATATTTGTGCAGGCCCCATATTGCATTCCATGTATTTTCATGTAATCTATGTTTTAGTTTTAAATGTCGATGGAACTACTAGGCATGGGCGTAGGGTCTATAATCTGTTAGCGTTGAGTGAGGGATGTAACCATTTTCACGGTAGTAGGCTAATTACAAGGCCATCTCGGTCCAACCAGAAGGCAACAGTGCCCCTAGAATGATTAACTTGTCTAAATTTTAAATAGCATGATGTAAGAAACATCAAATAATTATATTGGTTTATAATGTAATGTAAATATAGTAAACAAACATTTAATACATCATTCATCATTCATATAATGAGTTTAGACAGAAAGTTTAATAAAAAAAAAAAAATTCATGATAATTTTTTAACGTCTTGCTTTGCCATTTCTGTAAATACGTTGTGGGCACAGAACTGTCCGTGTTGTTTAAATTTAAAGAATTTAGATTTTAACTACTAATATGTACACTATTTCGTAATCTTTGTCTGTTAGACTCACTCAGAAATGAAGATGAGAACCAAGAGTCTCATAGAAAGCGGAGGATAGCTTTGTCTCTCAGCAGCGGGCACAATCAGGATGAAAACTTGTACCCGGTGCCTACTCGGGATCTTGGTACCGGGATCTTGTACCGGGTGCCAAAGCGGTATCTTGTCGGTGAGTATCACATGGGGGTGACTCACTCTGACGACGATCGCGTAGGACGGAGTCGTTCCAGTGCTACCAACAAAAGCGACGGCATTAACTTAGGAGGTACAGATGTCAACGTTGTCAAATTGATTATTATTTGAAGGAACCTACTGAATTTTATCACTTTTCACTAGTATAATTGTTAGGCAAAGAAAGATGAATGTCTTTCTGCCGGAAATGGTCACCCGAGAGATCTGACTCATTTTGGGTCCGGAAAAATTCCCTCAATCACACTCTCAGAGTTCCACAAAATTGCTATCTCGGATCACAATTTAAAATAATTTTTAATCGCGACGCAAGCCAAATTTCTTGTCAAAGGTTACAGGGAACCTGGCAAGCTTGGTCGAGGTGTAAATTATGAGCTGACGTCATGAAATTTTAAAGGAAATTTTTAAAACCATTCAATTTACCTGCAAAATCACATGCAAAACTCACATTTTTAGGCATGATTCGGGGAATTGCTGACTAGAAAAAAGTACACTTTATTTTCACTTATGACATTGAAACCAAAACCTATCAATGACACGTGGGTGACAATTAGTGGCACGTGGGGAGGCTACGTTCGATAGAATTCTTGGCGTATTATGTATAGTTAGTTGATGCTATTTATACTTAGTTCTGCCAGGCTACTTTAAAAGTGAGTGCAGTCGTGAGCTATGCTTTTCAGCATAATGATGCTTTTTATCCTTGAAATCTTGGACACTCGGGCACTCAAGAAGGATGGAGAAGAGTGCAGAAGATAAGTTGGACAGAGATGGTAGCAAATGAGGAGGTATTGAGGAGAGTGGGGGAAACAAGGACTGTGATCAAAATGATAGTCAGAAGAAAGAAAAACTGGATTGGACATGTAATGAGAGGTAGAGGGTTTATTGAGAGAGGTGATGGAGGGAAGAATGAACGGTATATGAGAGGATTGGAAAGGCCACGTATCGGAATGATGGACGACCTGCTTGAGAAGGAATCATATGCTAATATGAAGAGAAGAGCTGAAGATCGGATAAGGTGGAAGGTTTGGACACCAAGGACCTTCCATGTGGCAGAGAACTGAAGAGAGAGATTCTTCAAATCAAGATGGTCTGGTAAAAAGGATCAAAGCCAACAAATTCTAGAAATGGCCCAAAATGGTTATTTTTCATTACCATCTCTTGACGTATCCTTGCTATCATGCTTCATTTTGTTTGACCCTTTGCTTTGCTTGATTTCATTGTGCATTATATTTATGGTTGATTTCATTCTGCATTATATTTATAGTTGATTTAATTGTTTTGTATATCTTTGCAATAGAATTTTGACCTGCTGCGATGTGAAGTTGTTTGCATGTGGCGTTTATGAGACATCTACAGAAAAAAAATATGACCACTAGCATGGAAACTAAGTTGAAAACAGTAGAGAGTGACACGGAACGAAAAATTTGACTCCGATATCGTGTTGTACAAAAAATCCCTGCTCTGTCCCATACCGCAGGATGAGAACCGCGCTCCGTCCCGTACCGTCAAGTGTCAGCCACACGCCCGATACCAACTCAAAAAGCTAGGATACTTTTTAAATCGAATAGGATAGGAGAGATCCTTATTCACCAAATGTCAAATTATCAAATACTCTAGTTGATTTATATCCGTACGCACCATTGCGAGTTAACCCCGAGTTGATCAATCGGAGAGTTAAAGTGACCGCTGTCAATCTCCTGTGTCCAGCGTGACGTCACTCAATCCCCCGATTGAGCCAGCTCGAGGTTAACTCGCAATGGTGAATACCAATATTAGTGTTATTTTCACAGCATTACAGTGCTCTCAAGTCACTATTTTACCAATCCTAGTAATAATATGAATGATTCAGAACTTTTTTTGATGTTCATGAATTTTTGAAATTTTTTTGGTTCAATCAACACAAAAATTGGAAAATAAATAAACATCACAAAATTTTTCTAGCGCGTTAAGAATCGCAACATTGCAGAATCGTTCTCCCATTGATATTGTAACCAGAGCCACGGTTCGAGACCGCAGCATCGATTTCGAACTGCAACGGTTCGAGACCGCAGCATCAATTTCGAACTGCAAACGTCCAACCTGTGCTAGCACAAAAATTGGACGGGAAAACGAAAACGATAATGATGTTGATGAAGCTCTACCCTGCGGGGTCCGCACCACGGAATCTTGTGTCACTCTCTAATTCTCGGGCACCTGTTTACTCAACAAAAACATATAGGCCCGATGGCAGAGAGAGAAGGTTGAAATAGCATGAAACAGTGTTTCGTTAACTGTATTGATTGGCTGAATCATAAGTTCTTTGTTGTGAGCAGACTTTAGAAACAAGATCATGGAATTTGGGCCAAAACATCACAGTCGATATAGTCCGTTAAATACGCAGCGTATTCTGAGTGAAAATAGAATGCAATGCGAGCTGTATCCCATGCGAGGACCGCATTCTGGTGTCAAAAGATCTTCGAGTTCTGACCATCACCTGAGTGAACTGCCCGAAACAGAGAAAATGCTGGCAAGGCATTTTGATTTTATAGGAGAAGACGAAGCCTCTAATAATTTGTTGGCAACTCTACTGACTCATCAAGCCGACGCAATATCCGGTGAGTCCTCGATCGTTAGACTAGACTCTTGAGTGTGTGCAAATTGCGAAATTGAGTCAAATGTCTGCAACAATAATATGTACAAAATCTAAACGCTAACATTTTAAGATGTGTCTTAAATGATGCAAGACAATGTTTGATGTTCAAGAGGAATGTTTGCATGCGGCATTGTGCAGCGTAAGTGGCAGCCCCAGCTAATTATAGCCCTCCTGTGTCTCTGACGTGACATTAAACTATGTCCGGTGTCGGCAGCCCTGCTCGTTCTGCCACCATTAGGCAGGTTGGGCGTCATGAAGGTCATCCGGTCCGTAATGCTAAAATGTAATATGCAAATATGCTCCAACAACAGGAGCATATTTTAAAGCAGAACACGACCTTGCACTCTTGGCTCGTCCCAGTGTCTTTGAGAAGATGCTCGGGTCGGGGGTGTGAACGATTGGCGGCCGGTTGTAGGTAGTCATTTATAAAAAGATCCATCCACAGGGAGGGGGAGAAGAGTCTCGTCGAATCTGTTGACTACAGAACCGCATCTGACCAAAAAAAGTGGAAAAGCATCAATAATCAACTGCACAAATTTGTGTCTAATTTTACTTTTTCTTGCCATATGGTGTAACACACATTCACTGTAGCCGAGTCTCAGCCGGCCTCATAGGCGTATGAGCACCGAACATAAGCTAAAGTAATTTTCAACCTGTGGCGTTGTTGCAGGCCTAAGGCTGAATCTTGAGAAATACACTGAAAATTCAATATTAATTGATCTGTGTGCGCTGTGAGAGTTGTTGGGCGTTTCAAGAATGCCCTAGTTAACCATTTGTAAATCCTAGCACGTTAGTTGCCGTCAAACGGTACACGTTTCAAGATCTGGCGTAAATGATGTTTAACTAAACAAGTAAATTTTTGAATACGTACAACGTCCTGCATAGTTTTTCACTGTGTGAACAAATTTGAGTCTTGAATGAGTTGTGTTTAGAACGTTAGGGATCAACGGTTCTGTTTAATAATAATAATAATAATATATAGGCTAATTTCTATAGCGCCGTCACAAGTTAAAGTAACAATTCTAGGGCGCTG
>JAQIWG010001770.1:0-22931 GCA_034695025.1 Chamaedrilus cognettii | reverse complement strand
CTGAAAATTTCAAGGAAATATATTTACTTTTGGCCGAGTTATCGCGAATCTGCTAGGGGGTTGTTTTTTTTTTACGCACCCTGTATATATAAAACACAAAGTTACAATAGCACTTGAAACGTACCAAAAATTTGTCACGCAAATAAAGATTGAAAAAACATCATTTGCCTGAACTGTAGATGCGAGGCAATTTTTTAATCGCCTGCCATAACACACTCGGGGAGCTCTGGGCTGCAAGTAAATTATTTTTTCTCAGTTTACAGGAGAGAGCAATAAAAAAGTCCCATTTACAAAGTTACAATGGCTATCCTGGGCTGCACCGGTACTGCGGATTATGCAGGTTAATCGATTGTCGCTGCTTGTTTGCATTCACAGAGACAAGGTCGGGACTTCAGCAGAGCAACGCCAGCGCCAGCTATCGTCTTGAAGATTGACGACTGCATTGAGCCAACTCTACACATAGCCTGTCCCAGCTAATAGCTATCTCATAACTTATTTAAGAATTGCTACTTTAACTATCGAAGTTGCCTACATTCTAATTAGTCCAGAGCAAGACACAAACAGATTACGTACTGAGAGATATGCAGCCATCAATGGTGCAGTTTGGAAGCTGTATGCTCACTTCTCTTTCTGAACTCAACCCCTTAGCCATGGCGGTCAGATAGTCGGTCACCTGTAACAGAGAAAAACAATCAAACGAAATGCACGCGGGAAACGGAAGAAAATAAAAATACGTTAAATGTACGATAAAGTAGTAAATGGTCAAACGCTTAGGCATCGCTTTACTTCAAACCCTTCTCAATATCTTTCCAGCTGAAAGAAACTGAAACTCTACCCAATAACTAACTCTAACGCTAATATGTGAACGGATTACAATTGACTATTAGAAGACACAGACACGTATGATGGGCCTACACTTGTGCAGAGGCCTGCATGGGCAATTTTATGCTGCAAAGAAGTGAGGTCATCGATCTCAAAAGAATTTTGCCGTGGATTGCCCAATGCAAAAGGTATGGAACTGACGTTCTAGATGTTCATTCTTCAAAAAATCAACGCACAAAGCAAACGTAGAGAGTAAAACTTGCCGGAGCGAAGCCTTCGATGGCCGACTCGATGGCGTTCTGCAGAACAAAGAACCGTGCTCGCACCCAGTGAACTGTTCACAAGAAAACCAAATAAGAACTTAATTCCATTAGAAATTCACTTGTTAGTTATAGTTTTACTCCTTAATTTCGCTCAGCATAGCGTTTATCACAACACTAAGTTCAACAACAATTAAATTTTAATACAAATTTATTTTTAGTTGAGCTGCTTTATTCCGTAATAGAATTCTGCCACCATTTTTTGTCGTCCATTCTGTTAATATCCATGTCTTCACACGGGTTACACGTTTTGCGCCCTGGTGAAGACGGCTGGAAGTCCGTTTTTACAGCCAGATGCCCTTCCTGACGTCAATCCAAGAGATACTTATCTGCATGGGATTAGCAGCTGGCATTACACGATACATACGTGTCACTAGCTGCTAACCCCGTGCCTGATAATTATTTATTGGGTTGGCATCAGGAAGGGCATCTGGCTGTAAAAACACAGCTCCAGTAGTTCTCACCAGGGTGCAAACATCTAAATCCACGTGAAATGGGTTTAGACAAATGTTAACAGAATAGACGACAAAAAAGACGAGAATTTTTTTTGTCAATCAATAATTAGTTAATAATTGATCAATAATTAGTCAATTACACACATTTACACGCATCAATTAAAGACGTCGGACACAAACCCCTGACGGCAAAATCCATCCACAAGTCGGCGAGTATGTTGTCATGGACGCTGAGCTGGCTGAGGTAGAAAAGATCGAGGGGGAAGTACTTCCCGGGAAACTCCGTTCCTAATCCTCCACCCGCGGGACTGCGACTGAACGCAAGCAAGGCCAGATACAAATAAAAATCACCGTGACACTCTTAAAAAGTGATTGGATTACTTGGCAATAAAGCATCAGCAAGGTGGCACCACTTCCAAGCCCTTTTAAGGATTTTGCTGCACAATAACGCACAGCAAAATAAATGAGGGGTTAAAGCTCATTTTTATCATAGCCTTTACATAAATAAACATTGTCCTTTCAGCTAATAAAGATTCAAATTCAACATAATAAGTTCCAAATTTAAAAGAAATCAATAAAAAATCAAACTGAGAGCTGGTAAATAAAGCAAGGGCTGAGAGACTTTTTTGGGGAGGTGGAGGCAGGGTTGATCAACGCAGCAGAGGCTCTGTGTCGCAGCCATCTGTCTAGTCTCAGCTCAGCCTGGACCAAGCCCATCTGCAACCAAACATACACCCATCTATGATCAAACAATAACCCCTTCTGTAACCAAACAACAAATCCATCTGTAAAAAAACTAACCGCCTTTTCTGTCATCTAATCCGTTAATGTCCATGTTTTCACACAGCTTAGACGTACGCGCCTTGATCAGGACTGCTGGAGCTGAGTTTCCATGACCGGATGCCCTTCCTGACGCCAACCAAATAAATAATTATCTGGCAAAAGGTTAGCAGTAGCGACACTTGTGTGTTTAACAGCCTTGCTGAAGGGCCTGTAATGCATGGCTTCATAGTTGCAAACCAAGTTGCAGCGCGTGGACTTGAACCCTGGTCCTCTGGACTCTTTGTCTGATGCCTTAACCGCTACACCACAGCGCTTCGCTCATAAACCCATCTGTAACCAGACAATAATCCCTTCTGTAACCCAGCGATAAATCCGCCGATGGTATCAAATCATAGAAATAAACCCATCCGTAACCAAACATTAAACCCCACTATAATCAAAACAGAGAGAAAATCAATCCATCTGTAGTCGATCTAATTATCATCTGATGCAACAGACAACAAGCTTGAATCAATGATCAACTGACTTGCATCATCAAGTAAATTCAGCAAACTTAAAACAATTAATTAACTTTTAAAAGAAAAACTTGAGTTTTTTCATCAAGTGTTAAAATTTAATCCGAGGTCACGACGTCTGCATACCCAATCAGTACAATGAAAGCCCGATCTATGGCTAATTTAACTCTATGGATACTAATCTCGGATTTAAATTTTAACACTTGATGAAGAAACCCAGCGTAAACGATTAAAGCAGGATTAGAAAAGAGTATTATACCTCGGCCATGCTCCGAATACGCTCGTCTGATTCGTGCTTGCTGTGTGCGTATATAAAATAAAAAAAAGATTAATTCTGAGAAATTTGGCCCAGCATAAAGATCAATCGATAGTAAGCAGAGCAACCTTCAACTTGTAACAGGTCAGTTTGACCTTAGCAAAAAGAATGCTGCGTGCAGCAAAAGAATGCTGCATGTAGCATTCGTCGTTAAGCAATCATGACGTCAGGTCTGTGCGCCGAGACAAATGACTGCAAGCAGTCGGCGGCTCGATGGGTTCTCTACGGACTTGAGTCTTTAACGACAAAACTTCCTTCGTTTTGACTGAAAGGTGTGCGAGCGCTTTAAAGGTCATATATTCAATCTAAATTTATAATAGTATAAATTCTATAATCATATTTCATCATAAATCTTAGGCCAGGTTACATACAAGTGCTACAATTTGAATCACACTGTCGAATAAATCTCAGATCAAGGTTTCAGCGCGCCGATTGGATGAGATAACGTCATGATCTCAGATTAAGAATTAAACTCTTGACTGAAAAGCCTATCTACAATTTGCTAAAACGTCATAATATCCAAACCTTCATTACCATTTAATTTATTTGTCAATTTAATTCAATCAAAGACATATTATCTTGGTAGGCCAATTCTTTTCAATCAGAAAATGTAATAGATATTAGTTAAATAATGAATAATGAGAGAACTTCTCAAAAAAATATGATCACTCAAAACTAAAATCGTGCCGTATATAATGGGCCAATCATTGTCGAATATTTATAAATGTGAATTTGACTCGTAATATTAATCGTTAATAATTAATATCAATTGTAAACGCTTATTTTTAAGACAAATAAATAAGACATTCCTAACACAAAGCAACAAGGTTTGCACGTACCAGAGAAAGTCTGGATATATGATGTGCTTGCGAAGCTTGGCGTAGAGCTTCATGTAGATGTCAGACAGACCCTTGGGCCTGTACAACACCAACAAGGGGTCGAAGGAAGAGAATCCGGCCGTCAAAATTCAGCTACCGCAATCCTCATCAGGGCGCAAACGACTAAACCTTCAAACGTGACTACCTGGACATTAACAGATTAGAGGACAAAAAAGGAGACAAGTTACTCAATTACGCCGTTACGCCAATGTAAATACAAAATGTGAAAAATCTCAATTGTAATGCGCACCACTTGGTGAGGCTGCGCCGCGCGAGCTCAATCAGATAGGAGTTCATCAGGTCGATGACCCCGCTGTTGACCTCGTGACCTTCAACGAACGCCTTCATCTCCCCCGCCTCCTCGTCGGGGGTTCCCCACGCCCCCTTCACCACCCCCCCCTCAGGGGGCACGCCTCCTTCAGCACCCCCGGGCGCGAGTGCTGGAGCCTCGTCGGTCTGGGAGTTGCTTCGGTCGGAGGGAGTGGCGGTGGAGGGAGCGAAGGTGGAATCTTCAACAGCTGTCGGGTCAGCAGCACGTAACCTGGTGTTCAGACAAGGATGGCATTTCATTTCGAAGAATAATGTGCATCAGCTGCGTTCACAGAACAATATGAATGCAGCAGTCCCTCAACTAAAAAAGAAATGAGGTCAAACAAAAGAAATTAGGTCAAAACTAGGACAACTTCAAAAAAATTAATTTTGTTTTTGTTTTGCAATCGTTTTAATGTTTCTGTAGCAGATTTATTACACTGGTCTTTGATAACCCCTAATGAAGTGTATCTTTAAAGATTGTAAATATCTTGCGCAGCGCTCATATCTTTGACGTTAACAATCTCACCCGACCCCACTACTTCAATGCAATAATTACATTACGATAGTTAGGGCCTACGTTACTAGGGCAACGAAAAAAATAAGGCCTAAACTCGCAACACTAATTGGAATCAAATGCCAAATAGGTAATGGCCAGAGCCTGTTTCTCAAAATATCTAAGGCAAATTTTAGTCGTAAGAAAATTCGTTCCTAAGAAAATCTTGGACAAATTTTATCATTCGTTACTGAAAACTCCGCACTGCCATGCGCATTAAATAAAATGATGACGTCACGGCGGTCGGCAAATGGATTTAATTTTTTTCCATCTGATTTAGAATTAAGGTTAGGCTTAAAGTTAGGAAAATTTTGAGAAACAGGCCCCAGGACTCACAGCCGAGAGGGCAGTATTCGCGTGAGAGCCTCCCCGTAGTTGACCACCGCCGCCTGCTCTCTGGCTCCACATTCGCCGCCCCCGCTCTTGTTCGGATTCTTCACTCGCGCCGACCTTCTCTTCAGTTCCTGGGGGGTCACGTCTCGCCTCGTCGGAGACCCCCTGCGCTTCCTGCCCCCTCCGCCTCCCCCCGCATTAACAGCCACCGCACCCCCAATAACTGCCCCAGCTCCAATAATTGTGCTTGCGGCCCCTACGCTTTCAACTGGGGCACATTCAACCCCACCATCCCCCTCGCCCTTAACTACTACAATTCCATCCACTCTTGGCCCAACCACTGTCTCTTCTATACTCAGACAGCTATCCGCTATACCCACAATAATCTCACCCCCACCCGCTTCATCCTTGACCACTGCACCCCCAACTGTTGCACTCCTAGCCACCACCCCCCCAGCTACTGCGTCTCCGGCCATAGCACGATCATCCACTCCAGTCTCAACTGCCATCTCCTCAACTTTACCGTAACCGGCCCCTCCCAAATTCTCGCCAGTACTTCCACCCTCCGTGTCCATGGCATTGACACCAAGAACACAGCCCTTGGGGGTTGGTTCTACGCCATGGAACGGATCGGATGATATTTCTGGCACAGCAAGGGGCGGTGGATGGGTGCAGCTCTCGGATTGACCCGCTTGTTGAATCAAAGTCGGGTCGGAGGGAACCGTGGAAGCTGGGACGGGATGGAGGCAGTCGGATAGATCGACGCGACAGCCAAAGCTCTGGGGAGACAAGACAAAAACCTAATTTATTCACTTTGTTCACTTCAACTTCAACTTCTTCAACTTTTCTACTATACTCCACCCTAATGGATGATTATTTCCAGGGCTGACAAACTTCGACCACTTCTGCCAAGGGTGCACGAAGTGACTCAAAAATCTTTGCTGGGTCTTTTGTCCACACACAATTACAGGCTGTTTAAATGTAATCTTTAGATAATTTCTTTTTAGATAATTACGTATTGCAAATTTTTTAATCAGCAGAGGCATATCTAACAATCAAATAACCGTTAATTTTTAGAAAAAAAGTGCCAGATAATTATTTCTTTGGTTGGTGTCAGGGAGGGCATCCAGCCGTAACAACTCAGCTCAAGTAGTCCTCACCAGAGCGCAAACGTCTAACACAGGTTACAACATGAACATTAACAGACGAGACGACAAAAAAGTCAGTTAGTTTTCTGGCTTTCTTCAAAGAATAAAATACATAGGAATACAATACCGGTCTGGAGTACAGGTCTGAAGCTTGGTGCTGAGAGCTGACGAAGGTGTAGACCTCTCTGCTGATCTGCTCGTAGAGACTCACCAACCCCTCCCCCAGACACTTCCACCTGCACCAATGGCAATCATCATAATGCAACAAAGTGCTAACTTTTGTCCGGTTCGGTGCAAGAGAACCGCTCCCTCCTTCATTAGTCGCCCTTTACGACTCGCCCGGGAAGTTCTGGGTTGCAAGCCAATTCTCTTTATCTCGGCCTTAGACGGTAGGGTGTCCAGTGTCTAAGGTGGAACCAGCGATCATCCACTGGTGCAATGGGGCATCACCTCCTCCCGTAAGGGGCTGCAAAAAAAAGAAAGAAAAAAGAAGTACTGACGTGTGGGCGGGTAGAGGGTGGAGTAGCGTGAGAACTGGGGGGTCGGGTCTTCTCGCTGCCTCCTGGCGCTCCGCTCTCATTCGCAGAGCCTCAGCTATGTACTGCACGCCATACAGAATGCAGCCAATTAGAAATAGATATATAGAGCGTCGGCTACGCACTGCACGCCCAACAGAACGCAGCCAATTATAAAGTATTGAACCCCGAAAATTTTGCAGGGGGGTGAATACAAATGCTCAAAATGCACCAAAAACGTACAAATTTAATATCTTCATCTGCAATAGGAACCAAAAAAGGATTTAATTTTAGAAAAAATATAGTTATTATCAATGTAAACTAGGGTCGTTTCTGGGTCGTTTTTAGGGTCGTTTCTGGAGGGGGCCCAGACGGGCAACTACCCGACTTTAAATGTATTTTAAATGTATTTTAATGTTTTTCAGTGTATTTGAATGCATTTGAATGCATTTTAATGTAAACTCAAATTTCTAAATAACAATGTTTCAGCGTGCAGTTTGATAATGGAGTTTAAGGATCCTGTGTAGTAACTATGTTATTACAATTCGATTCAATGCCTTGAGGCTAAGCCGCTCCTTCGTCTTTAGTTGCCATTTATGACTCGCCCAGGGAGCTATGGGCTGCATACCTATTCCCTTTTTACTCCAGTCTGCAGGGGGTGCAGCTCTATAAAGCGCAGCAGCTTTTTCTTACCTTGTCGGCCACCGTTTCATCGATATGTTCGGCAGCAAGCGACCAGTCTCTGAAACATACACAATACACACTTCTCACAATTTGAATGGCAGATGGAACTTGACTCATAACTTGACAACTAAAAGAGGAACTTAATAGATACAAATAGGACTGCAGCTTGTTTTCGATTCATGCGTTGACCAAAAAGCAAAAATAATGAAAACGATCGCTGTACCAGTGATGGCGCCAGTTTGAGCATATTTTGTTGGTATGGCGCATTGGCGTTGCAACATTTAGTAAGGCGCGGTCGCCAAAATTAAAGACTGGGGTGACATCTTACAAGTTGCAAATGCTGAGACAGTCCCTGCATCATGACTAACAAGTTGCTGACATGATCTCTGAATCATGAGTCATAATGTTGTTAAGACAGTCCCTGGACCATGACTTAATAGTTGTTGAGACAGTCCCTGGATCATGACTCACAAGTTGTTGAGTCAACCCCTGACTATACTAACAAGCTGTTTGATAGGACAGTCCATGAATCATACTGATAAGACAAGTTGTTGAGATGGTCCCTGGACCACGCTCGTAGATGGGGACACTCAGTGAATATTCGTTCAATGAAGACGAGACCCTTCTCATAGCCTGGCTCCCTCTCCAGAGCTCTTACTACATAGCGCAGACACCCTGCACACACAGACCAGACAATTAAGTCGCTGAGGGATTAAAGAAGAAAAAGAAGAAGATTGCTTTTTGGTTTTTTATAGTTTAGTACTGTGTGTAGTCTGTTATTAATTTTGAGTGTAGCACAAAGACTATATACAATCCGGTTCTGCGCAAGAGATCAGGCACAGAACCGCTCCCTTTCTTTTATCGCCTTTTACAACTCGCCCGGGATGCTCTGGGCTGCAAGCCAATTGTTTGTTACCGGCCTGCAGGGGGTGGCAACAGGCGCAGCTTATTAGGCAGTGTTGAAGATTAGGTCAGGAGATTTAGGTGGCAAAAGAAGAAGAAGAAGGCAATACAAAGAGCTTACCTTCGTAGTTGCCAAGTGAGTAGAGGACACTGATAACGCTGTCCAAGCAGGGCCAGTGCCTTGGATTGCACTCCAATCCCTGCAAACATCAAACAGCATTTATTTCTTTCTTTACTTTCATACTCCTCCACAGCGTTCCTGTTCTGTCTACCGTGCCGCCGGTTTTGTTTTTTTACATCATATATCACTTTTATCCCTGGAAATATGTGTGAAAATAGCGAGTTAAATTGCCAGATAGCAATAGCGAGGCGCTGTGGTGTAGTGGTTAAGGCGTCGAAGTTCGAGTCCAGAGAACCAGGGTTCAAGTCCCCGCGCCAGCAACTAGGAAACCATGCGTTACAGGCCCTTCAGAAAGGCTGTTAAACACACAAGTGTCGCTAGCTTCTAACTGCCAGATAGTCATTTATTTGTTTGGCGTCACGAAGGGCATCCGGCCATAAAAACTCAGCTCCTGCAGTCCTCATAAGGGCGCATACATCTAAAACTGTGTGAAAGCATGGACATTAACAGAATAGACAAAAAAAGTCTTTTTTTTTTTAGTTTAGATATGTGAAAATGACTTGCAAAGTGACAAAGTGTTCTTTACTTTCATACTCCTCCACAGTGTTCCTGTTCTGTCTACCATGCCGCTGGTTTCATTTTTTTACAGATCTTTTTACAGGTGAAAGTGACTTTTTCCATCAAGTGACATCACTTACGCGGCAGATGTTTGAAATATTTAATGGATAGATTTTCACTGTAAATAATGTCTCAAAAGTCTACAGTTTGGCAAAATAAAGAATGAAAACTAAAAATTAACTTAATAGTTTTTTTTCTATTTTCACATTGACTTGTTTCGTCACCGGTATATAATATACCATGTGATTGATGAACAATAACAGAAACTAAAATTAATAATTAATCAAAGCTGGTGAGATATTTTTATAAACCAATATTTTGTTTCAGCCATCCATAAATTTTTATTATAGGCCTAAATTTATTCCAACTGACCGACTCAAAAGCGTGTCTAGCGAGTGGATAATTGTGAAGAGTCTTCGCGAGCTGGCCGACGCGATGCCACACAGTGACGTCAGTCGCATCCACGCTCACCGCCTGAATCAACACAATTCACCAGATATAGTTAAATTTCCTACAGAACTTTTTACAAGGTCGCATCCACGCTCACCGCCTGAATCAGTGCAATTCACCTCAGGTGCATGTACCTCCAGGTATCGGGCAAACGTCTAGGGCTCAACCTCTAACCCTTTAATCACAATCGGTCTATCAGCCAAAAACAATTAAAATATACAGGTAAGAGAATATTCAAAAGTTCGCAACATAATCTCAATTTGTCCTTGCAAAGTATGACGTCACACGCTGAATAATTCTATGTCGTCCCTATAATATTGGACATACGTATACAAAATGAGAATCAGAGCGTTACATACGGCACCTCGATATAGAAGTCGAGCGCAGTGGAGAGGTCCCCATCAGCGTGAGTCAGCTCAGCGAGGTTCTTGTATGTCGAGTACTTGAGCAGGGCACTCGTGGCTATGGGCCCCTCCCCCCCCTCACTCAACCCAACCTGGGCGACAAGTCATAACCATTCATCCTACGTCAAACATAGCCCTAACCCCATTTTCTTCCATTTTATAATTTGAAACAGTATTAGGTGGTCTGCTACGAGGTAAAATGTGACAAAACATACAACAAAACAGACAACATCATGCGACATTATATTAACAATTTTCTTAAGTAATTGAGACTACTCGAATGACGACAGACTAGATATTCTGCCAAAAATTTTCACTGAAAACTTAAGTGTATATTTCGGACCATGTAAAAATCAAAATTTACATAAGAAACCGCCACAAGCTACATAATCTTGGCTACCTTGGAAGCTAAACAGATGCATGCATTGGCCAATAAATATTATTACACTTAGATGCACGCAGGTCAGTGTACTTTGCAGAACGAAGTCACTCCTGATGTGGCTTCCATACTAAACCTTGCGTAGGAAAACGTGGACGATTCAATACAGGCATGCGCTGTCACTGTGGTGTAGTGGTTAAGGCATCGGACTTCAAGTCCAGAGGATCAGGGTTCAAGTCCCCGCGCCGGCAACTATGAAAACATGCGTTACAGGCCCTTCAGCACGGCTCTTAAACACACAAGTGTCGCTAGCTGCTAATCCCGTGCCAGTTAATTATTTTTTTGGTAGGTCAGGAAGAGCATCCGGCCGTAAAAACCCAGCTCCAGCAGTCCTAATCAGGGCGGGCAAAAACGCGTAAACCTGTGTGAAAACGTGGACATTAACAGATTACACGATAAAAAGTAGGTTAGTTTAGTTAGTTACTGATGGCTAGCAAAGGGATAATAATCAGATACAATCTATTTAAAATAATATAATGTACCTGCTGCACAAAGAGCAGAACTTTGTAGCAGTACCTGCTGCACAAAGGACGAAACTTTTTAGCAGTACCTGCTGCACAAAGGACAGAACTTTGTAGCAATACTTGCTGCACAAAGGACAGAACTTTGTAGCAGTACCTGCTGCACAAAGGGCAGCTGGAGCAGCTCAGAGAAAGCGCGAAGGGCGTCCTGCCTTGTCCCCTCCTTGAGTTGACTCAGCGCACGGTTGTATAGCGTGATGGCCTCCGCTTCCTGTACCAAAAGAAGAAAAAGAAGATTACCGCGCAGGCCGTTACTGCAGCCGTTAGTGGCCATAGCGTGGAAGCTCATCTCTTTTCTTGTGTTCCTTTCCAAACAATAACCCTGGGGCCGGGACTGTACTAGTCTTTATTACTACACACAGTCCTTAAACTACAAATCTCTCACCTGCCAGAGCATCTGTCAGAAACTGAAAAACTATTTTCAACTGAGCACTAGATTTGTTCTTTGTTTTTTGTAGTTTTGGGGCAATGTGCAGCACCAAGGCTATATCAGTCCAGTTCTGTGCAAGGAAGCCCGCACAGAACCGCTCCTTCTGCTTTATTCACCTTTTACGACTCGCCCGGGGAGCTCTGGGCTGCAAGCAAATTGTTTGTTCCCAGGCCTGCAGGGGGTAACTGAGCACTAGAGCTTGTAGTACAACACCAGTGCTTCATATAAAAAGTGGTCAGACGGCGTGACTCAATGTAAAGACCGTCGTATTTTCCAGCGTCCTACCTGAGCCTCTGTCGTGACCCCGCTCTGGAGCCTGACTTGGGTGTCGCCCACATCCCCCGAGTCTGACTCGGCATTCAGAGCCGATATACGAATCTGTCAACCGGCAAAAAGATTTGGTTCCTTCGGTTTTCTTTTAAAGCATGACACGCCGCATACAAGTTAACAAAGCTATTAACCTGAAATAGCGGTAATCAGTTGTTCTACAACTCGCGTCCCGAGGCAAATATTCGCTTGCCTTATAAGCCAGCATCGTTAACGTCAAGAAGTTGAAATTCAAACGCATCTCTTGGTTGCACACAACTCAATGCACAACGTCGAATCCCTACTCAAAAATTTTGTCAAAGTATGAGTTTATATCAGAGTTAAATTTGTACATACGGTATTAGATTAAGAGATCAGGACTAGAATTTCTAAATGCATTACAGCTTTTTAATCGAATTTTCCCACAAACTTACTGCAGCAGCATACAATAGTTTAACAAGCTAATAAAACCGGGCTATCACTTCTATAAAGCGCTAAGTCGATCATGCGACGATCAATATTAAACCCCAAAAAAATCAAAGGAATGTTATCTCGATCTCCTCTTTAAAATGTTAATTTACTATAAAAACTTAGATAATTACCATTATAACATCGAACTAGAAGACTGCAGAAATAATCCAAACATATCCATCAGCCTCCAGTTGTCTCGTGCATTATGCCACTATCTGCATCCCAGTGCTCAACGGAAATTCGGCAACGAACAAAATCTATTGCTTTGTAAACACTAAAATTTGAAAACCACTATGCATATACGCAAAATCGTTTATCATCGCCCACTCCCATATGTGCTAGGTACAAACTGCATTATAGCCAATAAGCATGTAGTGCATGGCACTAACCGCATGATACATTCCCGGTACTTTCTGCAAAAGAAAGAAACTGAGCCGAAATTTTATGCCGAATCAAAATTTCAACACTACGCGGTGGTAGGCTTACTCATTTTTGTGCTAAAACACGGCTTCGCATTGTTTTATGAATATCGCATATTGAAACTTGGTTAATTAAAAGCGAAGCACGAAGACGGAACCTTTACGGTTCAGTTTGCTTCACTTTTGATGTATCAGACTCCGCATCATATCTCTCATTGAGATTAAGTTGGATATAGTGCATAAGATTTTGTCTTCTCCGAACTGCTGTCAGGTTTCAATTTTGGCCTATATCTATCTGCCACTTTATCCTGGGTAGCGATATCCAGAATGACGACAATGAAGCGCAAAATAGTTTTCACGTCATTGATTGTCTTCGCAGGAAAATTTTGACTTAAAAGTGCATTTACCTCTTTAATAAATTGTAAAATTAGGCCATTTTGCTTCGATCAATATTATTATAGACCCTTTCAAAAAAAATGTTTGCACGAAATGCTAAATTAGTTGCATAACTTGCATCTGGTTACTGCTGGCATCTGCTAAATGGTCATTGGCTCTGAAAATGTTAGTTTTTAGTATTTAGTGATGATTAATTTTTTAATGAATTTAAAGAATTGATAAATATTGTAACAAATTCTAACTTGTATTTATTATAGCCCTGCTTAAGTCCTATTTCTAAGTTGTGGGCATGATTTTATGTAGTTTTCGCATATGGTATTAGCCTATTTATAGCACAAGACCCAGCAGTTTGATGCCGTTATAAACTTTCTATTTTTGTGTCGCGCCCACCTACGCATGCCCGTGTCGTAAATAACTGCATTCCGGTTCTGCCGAATTCCGGTCCTGATTAGGCAATACGGATACTTTCTCCGGGGCGCCCCTTTTTTCAGTCGGTGCACTGCGGTACCGGTGAGACAGTATGAACGGCTTCACGGGGGTTAGCCCTGCCGAGCCGCCGCTGCCCCCGGGGTGGGAGAAGGGCGTTGACGAGAATGGGAGGCCGTTCTTCATCGACCACCACAATAAGTCGACGACCTGGGACGATCCGAGAGCCAAGGGACCTAGTCAGGTGTGACATACCGTATGTGTTTGCTAGGTTGAGAGGGTACGGTACGAATGCGACACATTGTGTGGCAGATCTCGCTGGTTCGATCTCACTAATTAATTGCATTAATATGATAAATGAGTTTATAATAATACAACAGCCACGTTTGTACTAAATCCACTGTATAATATAGTGGAGATAGCGTAAAATAGTGATGACCTAAATCTATTTCATCATACATTTGTCAAAAGATATATGTATAGGTGTTAAGCTCACAACTTATTAACAAAATGACTATTTGACACCGTAGTGCAGTGCACTGGATCATTTCCATTTCATAAATACTTTTAAATAAACGCTTATAATACAATTCAACGTCTAAAAAGTATTGAAAACCATGTGTTTGTCTTCTGCAGAGTACTGGAGGATACTCACAGCAGCAGCAGCCCACCAGTACTTACACACAGCAGTCACAGCCTGGTCAAAACCAGGGTTATGGCCCCTCATACGCTCCCCAGCCTCAGCCTTTTGGCTACCCCCCCAGCGCCCAATCCGGTTATCCTCCCAACCCCCAGCTCGGCTTTCCCAGCCCGCATCCGGTGCAGCAAAATCCCCAAGGAGGATTTGCAAACCATCAAGCCGGTTATCCAAATCAAATGAGTTATCCCAGTCAGCAAGGTGGTTTTACTAATCAGCAAATGGGTCATCCAAACCAGCAAGGTGGTTATCCTAATCAGCAAATGGGTTATCCAAACCAGCAAGGTGGTTATCCTAATCAGCAAATGGGTTATCCTAACCAGCAAGCTGGCTATCCAGCACAACAGGCTGGGCTTCCAAATGGGCAGTCTATGCCACCCCAGCCTAATACAGGTTACAGCAGCGCCGGATATCCTAATCCTACCCCCGGAAACTACTACTTTAGTCCGTCGAATCGAGTTGCAGTTGCGGATCCGCAAAACACTGACGCAAATCGTCCCCCGGGATCGGAATATCAGAATCAGTTTGGCGGAGGAGTGGGCGGAGCCACACAACCCCCTGCTCAGCCGTCGGCCAATCAGAATCCGGCACGGGATAGCGGGAAGATTCCCCAGATCCCGCCCCCGCCGAGAGGGACGAGCCAGAAGTCGAGCAAGAAGAGAAACGGAGCAGCAGCGGATGCGGGGCAATCCCCCACAAAGGCCGCGGCCAATGGGAAGCCAGGATCAGCGGGGTCGTCGCGGTCTGGTGCTGGGGGGAAGAAGGATGAACAGGAGCCGGCGCAGGCTGCGGTGCAGCAGGTTATTGTGCCAATCGATTTATATATTATTTTTTTATATATCGTACTATAATTGCAGGTATTGTCAGTGAAAATGTGGCGCAACACTCAATTGTGAAACAAAAGCTTAAAACGCACGCAAAATGCTATAAATTGGTAGGAGTAGCACTACTGTAAAAAATGGACGATGGTGGAGTAGGCCTAAATTAGGCCTACTCCATCATCGTCCATTTTTACAAAATGGACGATGGCTTTTTTTGAAAGGCATAGGAGTGCACTACTCCTGTTTTATAAGCAGCAGGCGTAATGTTACTTCTATTTTGTAAGGGCTAAGCTGAACTATGGGCATAACTACTAATGTATATGCTTCAGGTGTTGGCGGAGGTGGGAGAGCTAGAGGCGGGGGTGAACGAGTTCAGCGGGGTGAAGGGGGACAAGCGGTACGCCTACCTCGAGGAGATGCTCACTCGTCTCCTCATCAGACTCGATCACATCAACTCTGAGGGGCGCGACGACATCAGGGTGATGAGGAAGGAGGCGGTGAAGAGTGTACAGAGCGCCCTCGACAGGCTCGAACTCAAGGGCATGTAGAGCTGAAGGGCATGTAGGGCTGGGGTGTGTCATAGGCTCAAACTTAACGATATGTAGGGTTGGGGTGTGTCATAGGCTAGAGCTAAGGCATGTAGGGCTGAGGTGTCATACAGGGTGGAACTCAGGGCATGTAAGGCTGGGGTGTGTCATGGGCTCAAACACAAGGACATGTAGGCTCTGTTGTAGTGCCCCATTTTAGGGCTGGGGTGTGGCATATACTGGAGTTGAGGGCGTGTAGGGCTGGAGTGTGTCATAGGTAAGGCAGGGGCACAATACTAGCCGGAGCTGAGTGCATGTAGGGCTATGGCATATATATCACCGGCTTGAACTTAGCGCAGGTATTGTAGGGCAAGAGCATGTTACAGGCTTGAACTTAGGGGCATGTAGGGCTGAGGTGTGTCACAGGTTGGAGCTAGGGGTATTGTAGGTCAAGGGCATATCACTGGCTCAAACTTCTTACAAGGCAGAGAGGTGTGATAAGTAATCATGACAAACTATGTAAAGTTAGGGACTGGCCGAAGTTAAGGAAATGTAGGACATGGCCATGGAGGACGTCGGAGTGATGAGGATGAGATTAAGGGCATGCAGTATATTTTCGACTCTATTCTCAAACTGAAGAACGTGTAGGGCGAGGGGTCTATGGGTTGTAGACCATGCAGAGGCTAAGGGCATTTGAGCGCAGGGCGTACAGTCAACATAGTGATGACGATGTAGGCGGTCAAGAGCATTCTCCGGCTCTGCGGCCAACTCGAGGGCATGTAGGGTTGTACAAGATGGGCCAGTATATGTCTGTGAAGCCCTGTGGCAGACTGAATCTTGAGAGTACGCAACACATTTAGATGTATAGGCCAGAGAGTTAGGATGATACTTGTCAGGTATAGGAAACAGGGCCTGTCGGCATCAGATTCATATTGGTACTCACCATTGCGAGTTAACCTCGAGTTGGTTAATCAGCGAGTTGAGATTGACCGTTGTCGATCTCCTGTGCCCAGCGTGACGTCACACAATCCGCCGATTGAGCCAGCTTGAGGTTAACTCGCAATGGTGGGTACGGATATAAGAAGAAAATAATTTAGATAATCGAAATGCAAGCGGAAGGGGATAGAAGAAGTTATTGAAAGTATGAAATATATGGGTGGGGAATGACTATGATTAAACTCGCTGGTGGTCATTATATAAGTTTACTGTTACTGATGTTTACTGTGTAAATAATGATGCTGAATATCTGATGGACCAGTTGATTGAATTTCTGAAGCGAAGGAAGAAATGTAGAAAAGTATGCTGCAGCATCTGTTATATAGTTGCGGAGAAAGTTTGAATATAGAAGTTTTCGTTATCTAGAGGCTTGTGACTATGTTTGAATCGTGAAGTTTGTTTTATTGGACAAAAGCGTTTCAAGTAATTCACCTGATGCCTCATTCACGATCTCGAGCATCTTAGAAAAATTTCTGTTGTAAGCAGTTTATTTGCAATTCCTAGGAAAATCTTATCGCTTATTTCTTGAAATAAGCACCACCACGCGAAATGTAAAGAACATTTGATATTCTCTACTGTAGTTGCAGATTGTGATATCCAGAGTCTCTATTGTATATAGTTTATTAGCTGATAGTTTAGCTTAGTAGCTTTAGCTTTCGTCACCCTTGTTTTTTGGGTATACAATTCTGATCAGGATATTTGCAGTTACTTCCTCCCCTCTCCCTGCTCTAACTTTTCACCACTGTGAAAGTTGATGGTTGCCACGGTGAGGGGACTTTGAACTCAATCTTATTATTATGCGTCAATTTAGTATACGCGTTTAAAATTAAGGCCAATACGCGCACACGCTGATGGAAATATAGTTACGCATCGAAACGGTATACAAATGAGTTATTTATAGTTATCGGGTGTGATCAGGGCTCGAAGCTCTGTGGCAGTTGAAGATTTGACCCCATCTTTAAAATGTGTGACATCTCTACTTTGAGATATAAATTGATCTTTGGGGGATTGATTCAAAACACCCATGCGCGACTTCTATTTTTTTACCTTTCCGGCTTCCGTAAGCAAAATTACTATGGGGTCCATTTTACCCCCTTGAGTTTACCGGTCATATAGTCACTGGGACGTAACCAACGATCAATTCCAGCCCCATAATGCTGCTGGTCGAGGTTAAATGACTACCCATTGTTGGAAGCTAATGTTTCGATCAACCCCCTTGCGATGCCTGCCCCCCAACTCCTCTAAAAGAAGACCGACCCCCTCTTAAGATGTGTTTGATCCCCCTCTTAAAATTTCCTACTAGAGCACTGGGCATGGTTCAAGAAAACCGATAAGGATGTTTAAGCAGATATATTACTATTATTGTCAATGCGGAGAAGCGATGAGTGAGCTTCAGTTTGTCCGGTATTGATCATTTGAAGGTGGTGGAGTCAGCCAGGAGATTTGGGATAGTTACATTGGATAGATTTGCCTTCGTTGGTTTTCATATGATTTGAAGCAAAGTCTATCATTGTCTTTTAAGTGTTGCGCCATTATGTAGATGCTGAACACTCGTCTCATTACACAATAGCGTTTATTAATCACATGTTGTTAATCACATATTGATTAGATAATTGCATTGCTTTTGGAAGTGTGAGTTAAATTAGTAGGAAATATGTTCGGGTGTAGCTCGTTGTTAGATTCAGGGATCCTTTTTGATAAATGCCTTGTGTTAAGAAATGTTATGTTGAAATAGCTGCAGAATTTAAATTAGCATTTTGCTTCCTGAAAAACTCTTCAGGCATGTATCTTTTAATGGGTTTATGTTTAGTACTAAAGCTGACTTTTACCTTACGGTACCGTTCTACTGAAGTGCTTTTGAAGTTTTTTCTAGCCCGATGTGCCCAAGCAAAGTTAAATTTAGTAATGGATGATGATACTGAAATTGGAGCAACGAGGTTACTTTATAATTGTCTATTGTCAAATCTAGGTTAATTTTTATTGAATGCTTTAATTTTATAACTGTGTACAGATGAGCAAAGTATAGGCCTACTCTGGCAGTTTAGCAACAAAGCTGATATAGGCCCTATCAAATTTAAGAAAATTTCTATTTCCACAAAGCTACCAAATTACACATTTTTGGCTGTAATATTTTTGGCCTAAGATTAGTTCATCAGAGGCTAAAAGTCTTAACACGAGTTGATTTATGTGTTGATGCATCAAGCATGTCAATTTAGACAATTAGCCAATTGTGACAAACTTGACTCAAATTTCTTGCAGGGGTTTCATTACCATTTTTATGAACGTTAAGTTTTCTTCAGTTTTGAAAATGTTACTCGAAATTCAGTCGCCTTCTGTTAGTAGACAGTAGAAGAAGTATGACATTTTTACGTCATTGTGTTCATCTTGAAAACAAGATGGATGTCATACGTACGAATTGTATGGACCCCGTCCGAGTGACAAATTTAGAAATTTTTAGGACATGCAGTCGACAGAACAGGCTTTAAATTGATGTACATGTATTAATCATGAATCTACTTGCTAAACTGTCAAAGTTTTCAGCATCCAAAGTTTGTGGAATACTTTTGACCGACCCTGTATATACTTGAATTTTTGCCGAAGAGGCTATCATACCTCAGTCAGTTTACATGTAAGTTGCAAGAAAAATATTTGTTTAAAATCGGTTCAACCCTCCGACAATCGGCATTTGCGCATGTGTTGATGGGCCGTGTGTCAAATTTGTAAGCGATTGGCTACTTTCTGCGAATTCTAGTGTTCTTGAAACAGTTTTATAAGGAATGTTCTACGAAGCTTGTCATTTTTTAGTTTTTTCAATAGTTTTGGTACCTATTGACATTGATCTTGGAGAGTGTGTTTAATATAAACTTGTAAAACATAATGCCTTGTTGCCTACCCGATTTCATCTATTTCTTCAGTTGGGTGTAAACGTCTGTGTCACTAACTGCATTGTGATACCGATGCAGTTAGGGATACCGAAAAAGTTGGACATTTGATTGAGATGTGATACATCTGATTGGTCAAATCTAGATGAAACGGTTATTTGTTTGATTGAGTGGTTATTTTGGTTGGTCAAATATAGGTAAAATGTTTAGTCTCTTATTAATTGAGAGGCGGTTCATCCTTTTCATCAGTCTTGCAGTTCAGTATAGCAATGATGTTCCACTCTTGTGTTGATTAATCCTAGATTAATCCTAGCACTGGATTAATCCTATTCTGTGTTATTCTATGTTATTCGCTTGGATTAATCCAATATCTGTGTATGTTAATCAACGTTTATGTGAATTGATCAGGGCTGGCGTTAGGGTATGTAGTACAATACGGTTTTACAATACAATACGGTCAATTTACAATACGGTCAATTTACAATACGGTATACTTTTGAAGGCGTTTGAATCATGCAAAATATAATTGTTTAGTGATTTAACATTTCAAATACTAAAACAAGAGATCACATCAGTAATGCGATCGGGTGATCTGCTGTACCGAAAATTATTGACTAACCACCTGTTTTAAATGTTCGTATTAACACTTTTGATGTCTTCACACGATGTGGCATATAGATGCTTATAGACTTATCTAAGGACACTTTTTCTTCCTGAATCCCTAATAGAATAGAACTGCTGTGTTTATACAGTCCGATGCCCTTCCTGATGCTATCCAGAATAATTAATTATTCTGAAGTAGTGATTAGCGGCCACAGACACTTGTGTGTTTGCCATTAATGCTGATAGGTCTGTAAACGAAATGATTTCGTAGTCGACTGCGATGGAACTTGAACTTCAGACCTGTGACGTCTCATCGGACTGCTTGGCCACTAGACCAACAGTGCCTCACATGTCAGTTACTGTAGTTGATCATGTGACCATGACATCATAATTATATTCACTATACTAAATATTCATTATCAGGGCTATACCCCTGCAGGCTGGGGAACGATGATTTGACTTGCAGTCCTGAGCTCACCGGGCGAGTCGTAAAAAGCGACTAAAGAAGGGGGAGCGGTTCTATGGCGGCCCTCTTACACAGAACCGGACTGTATGTAGTTTGTGCTATGCACGGTCCCTAAAATACAAAAACAAAATTATTTTGGCTTAGTTTAGCAGGCGTGGTACGCCAGAAATGATGGTTAAATGCAATTCCTATGTCTCATTGTACACGGACAGGTGTAGCACTACTAGCAGTGGCGCCGGAACGGGGGTGGGGGCAATCAATGGTATCCCCAGGCTTTGCCCACCCCCCATCGCAAAAGTCTCTGGCGTTGTCAGACGATAGATTGAGCTTACGGGATGGACACCACAGATTTTGACAGTTACTTCATTCTGCAACTTTCTTCCCTAACTTTGCCCTCCCCAACCACAAAAACGTTCCGGCGCACCTGAGCACTAGGCGTGAAAAACGACTATGATGGCGTAGGTTTGCACGATTTTTGATGGCGGAGTACTTGCACTATGCCTGTTTTAGCAGCAGCTGGCGTAAGGTTGCGCATGTTTTACTAGGGTTAAACTAAACCTTTGTTCGTTACTATTGATCAATGGAATCTTTTGTAAGAGATTTGCAATATGCTCCGTTGTTTAAAAAAAAGAAATATTTTCTAAATGCAAAAATAATAGTTCCTTGCTTGCGGTCACAAACTGCGACTGCCTGGGTTAGGTTTAGGAGGCGTAGTACGCCTAAAACAGAGTTCTTTTTAGAAACTGTATGCCAAATTAGAAAGAGGTAGGCGTAGGGCTACGCCAAAAACGAGTGAACGAAAAATGAGTGAGTAGGACTAAGCGTTTTTTATATGTGGCGGCGTAGAGGTTTTCTGTGTAAGATCCTGGTGTCGATTTTATAGTCATCGGCTATAAAATGGATAATGACTGATAAGAATGATTTTGAAAATTTCTGTCAGCACCCCCCCGCCCCCTTCCTAGTTAAGCGATCTTATTGCCTTGGTAGGCTACGCCTATTTTCAAATTCTTATGCGTAAGACGACGCCTTTTCTATAAAAAGGAATTTTTATAAAAACGCTGCGCCGCTCTTTCTGAGGGCTAAGCCGAACTCTGGCGACTGCATTCTGTTCTCTGTCCTTTTCTCCAAGCAGGCTCGCATTGTTTCTAGTATGCTTTTTATATCAACGCGCTATACTGAGTTCAATTGTCGCCGTCGAAATTCTTATACGCCTGACTACAGAATCTGTTGATCTAATTGACGGAGCTAAGTGCAATCATCACACAAGTAGTGTCATATGATTTATGCGTAAAACGTGCTTAGCATGCTTGCAATTTGATGTCCATTTCATATAGAAATTGCTACCGATTAAGTGATCAAGTAAGCTAATAGTTTTCATTGCGTGTTCCAGATAGCTGGCGTGAGCTAAATTGAATGCATTGTATTTCATTGCATTTGATGCTTACATGCATTCTAAATCCTCAAGGCCCAGTTGCTCAATCGAGAGTTGTTTGGTTTTAAATTGCCACAGAACAAAAATGATGTCACGATCCGATCAGATCTGGCAAATTAGATCACAGATAGTTAAATAACTCTCCATTATTCGAGTTATTCAAATAATCCTGGACCATTTGAATAACTCTCTATTGAACAACTAAGCCTAAGTGAGTTTTGGTCCATTTGTGTTTTTTCGATTGAATGAGTGCACTTACTTTTCGGTTATGAACCCTTGCTGGTTTTCACGAGTTCAGTTTTTTTGCAACACAATGTTTTCAATCCTGAATCATTTAATAGAACTAAAACTTATCGGATACAGAATACAGTTGAGTTGTATACAGATGTTGACAACCAACATTGTAGCTATTTGCTTATAGTACCCCTGCAAGTGGTGGAACAATGAATAGGCTTGCAGCTCAGAGCTCCCCGGACGAGTCGTAAAAGGCGACTAAAGAAGGGGGAGCGATTTTTTGGGTGGCGAGGCCGAGGCACTGAACTGGACTAATAGTCTGTGTTACTACGCACGGTCCTTCAACTTCCAAAACAAAACCCTAGAATGCCTGCAGTGTGTTTTTTTACACACTTGTATTATAATGCAATAATATCACTCATCGATCTAATGCTAACGTACTAGATAAGTTAATTGTGTTTCTCGTTATTGCTGGCTCCTTGTATACTAATTGATTTCGCATGTTTGTGTCTGATAGTATTTATTGGTGTTGTAATATGATTTCAATAAGTTATCACCATGAACTAACGATTGTGAAAGAGATGGTATTGTCAATATTATAATATTTTAATATATATATTATTATATATACAGAGTGGGGCATAAAAAAACAATCCTATAGCGATTTCGCGATAACTCGGCCAAAAGTAAATATATTTCCTTGAAATTTTCAGGCATTGTAGCTGAGATAATTTG
>JAQIWG010001769.1:0-22932 GCA_034695025.1 Chamaedrilus cognettii | reverse complement strand
TTGCGTTGTTTGTTCCTATTGTCGTTGTTATTTTTGCAGGCAGAACCTGTCGGTGCAGGGCACGCTGTGGTGGACGAGAGCCGTGGCCGTCAACGTTTTTGTGCTCTTCTTCTTCTTCTTCTTCACGACCCCCTCGCTCTTCCTCAACAAGCTCGACAGTCTCGCCATCTACAAGGAGGGCCTGCACAACCCCTCCGTAACTACGCAGCGACAATAATTATACGTGTTGACGCTGCTATTGTATATGGGAAAATAAAGTAGGAAAAATAAAATAGTAGCAGTAGTAGTATTTGTGTTGTTTTTATTCTTACACGCCCGCTTCCCAGTAAACACGGCTTCGGTGGCGTGGTGAAAAGTTTGTGACTCAATGGTCGATATACAGTTACCATCAAAACCTTTGCAACATTCTATCAAATAAAAATCGCTTCAGTGCATTCTTGAAAGACTCCCGCTATTATGCAGCAGTGCTACGCATTTGGAGTTATATGTTAGCCTTGCAATAAGGAACCAAGTCTTCTCCTCACTCAACTCTCAGCGCTACGCCCTTTGATTTAATTTGTGGGCTTCGTGGTGTGTAATTTTTAAATACTTTGTTTTTATTTTAGCATTTTTGGAGATTTATTGAAAGCGTGGAAAGTGTAATAATGTGTTTTGGAAGTGTGTGAAGTCTGTGCAGACTGTGTGTATGTGTTGTGCGGAGTGTGTATGTATGGTGCGGAGTGTGTATGTGTGGTGCAGACTGTGGTATGTGTAGTGCGGAGTGTGTATGTGTGGTGCAGAGTGTGTATGTGTGGTGCAGAGTGTGTTTGTTGTATAGAGCACTTTTCCTGTATGTGTGTGTGTAAACACGCAGAGTGCGTTTGTGGTTGCATTCATCCCTTCCCTCCTGCTGACAGCAGTGGGCAGCACCATACCCCTCGTTATCTACATGTCGGACAACTTCGTCGGCTATTGGACGAGGTACGCTTAGCTCAGTCAATCGCAGCGAGTCTCATCTATTGGACGAGGTAAGTCTAGGTCAGCCAATCGCTACAGATCCATCAGAGACTGGTAGTTATTTCCTTGACGCTGCTCTTGAACCCCGTAGTTAGCAGGTATCGTTCAATGATAGTTGTGCGTGTGGAAGTAGCCTAGGGCTCTGTGTTGTTGAGACTGTAAGGATAGGACGCTAAGACTGTGCAGTCAGTATTCACTTTCTTCTTATATGTTCCCTCATTCCATATTTCCATTCATGTGGATGATATCGGGATATACCGTCGAGCAGTGTGGCAACACAACTATGATAGAGATATAACAAATATAAAGCGTGTTGTTGTGTTGACAGGACCGCGCACCACCACGCAGTCATTAGGAAGGTCTACATCGCGCTCGTCTTCATGATCCTAGTGCTGCCATCTTTCGGCCTCGCCAGGTCTCATTCAGCTTCTCCTTCTCTTTTTCTTTCAGGACGCAGTGGATTAAAGGGACTGTTAGCATTCATGATTATCCCTCTGCGGGTAGGCCTACCTTCTCAGCGGTGCTAAACAGCTCTTAACACAATGAAGGTTTCTAAAATCAACGTTGATTATTCAGGAGGCTTGTATATTTCTTGCTAATAAAAGCAGTTAATGAAATGAATGGTTTGTAATTGAAAGTTTTAGTGAATAGTTTTGTGGATGCGTGTCTGTTTGTGTGTGTGTATGTCTCTATGTGTCTATTTCTCTAAGTACGTGTGTGCAGCTTGAGCGCTATGATTGAGTGGATCTCGGCCGCCAACTCAAAGACCAACCACTTCCGCTGGCAGTAAGTCCTTTTGTCCCTCTGTCTGTGTGGCCCTGTATCACTGTCAGTCCTTTTCTTTGTCTCCCTCTTTGTATGCATGCTTCTCTCTCACCATACTGTATGATCAATTGAGAGTTGCTCTTCGTAATCCACTCAAGTGGGGCGTACTGCTACATCAGTTAGTCGTCCTCTAACTTGTCAAGATTATAAGATCTATCATCCCACGACAGTCTCAGCAGTGATGCCTGGTGTCCTGCCAGGTGTGCTGCCTGCTATGTGTGATGCCTGGTGTAATACCTGGTGTAATGCCTTTTTTGGTGCCTGGTGTGGTGCAGGTGCGTGTTTGTGCCGGGCAACAGTGCGTATTTCATCAACTACATAGTGTCGATGACATTCGTTGGTTCGCTGTGTAACCTGATGCGCGTCCCCGACCTCCTCACCTACTCCTACCAGCTGCTGCTTGCGCGCTCCAAGGCGGAGCGCACTGCCGTGCGCGAGGTGGGCGGGGCTAGGGGAGAGGCTTCTGGGGCTAGGGGAGGGGCTTCTGGGGCTAGGGGAGGGGCTTGTGAGGCTAGGGGGAGGGGTCAGTGGGCTAGAGAAAGAGCCAGGTGGTTGACTGTTTGCAATGTAATGTAATGTATCAGTATTAATTTAATTAATTAATTAAATTAATTATGTAATGTATCAGTGATCGACTAGTGACGTGTAATGCCATGTAATGCATGAAGCTCTAGTAGCGTGTAATGTATCTCTGATGCAGCTCTACTAGTGTGTAATGTATCTATGATGCATCTCTAGTAGCGTGTGATGTCTATGTGGTGCAGGCGCTGGTGTTTGAGTATCCGTTTGGCATCCAGTACGCCTACTCGCTGCTCGTATTCACCGTCACCATCAGCTACAGCCTCACCAGCCCCATCATCACCATCTTTGGTCTGTGTGCTTGTATTTATCTCTGCTGGTACTTCTCCTTGTATCTTCACTTGTACCTCTTCTTGTACCTTCACTTGCACCTTTTCTTGTGTGTCTCTTTCTCAATGTGTGCTATGGTGTTGGCACCATCCTCTCCTGTGTTTCTTTGTGCGGGGCTGGTCTCTGATGGGCTGTGCTGTGTGCAGGGGTAGTGTGTCAGATACTCATGCACCTCGTCGACCGCCACAACCTCTTCTTTGTCTACAGTCCATCGCGCCTCGACACGAGCGTGCAAACGACAGCCATCAACTTCTTCATCGTCGCTGTCGTCATGCTGCAGGTCCATCTGCTCGCCTACGTCGCGCTCAGGGCCGGTATGTTTTGCACCCTTTAGCAACGTGGTTATTCTCTTCTTCAGTGACTGAAGATGTTTGATTGTTTTGTGTGAGATATTTAATTGATTGCTTTGGCACAGAATTGTTGTGTGGCTGGGGATATTTGATTGGTTGTTTGACTGTATATATTTGATTGGTTGTTTGACTGTATATATTTGATTGGTTGTTTGACTGTATATATTTGATTGGTTGTTTTAGTACAGATATTTGAATGCTTGCGTGGATGGAGACATTTGATTGATTGCGTAGTGCTGAAGATGTTTAATTGGCTGCTGTTGCAGACGTCATGGATAGCGTCAACATCTTTGCCCTGGTCGTCCTCTTTCTCACGCTCGCCACCCTGTGTGGGCGGCTCTGCTGCGGCTGTCTGCTGCCCACCTGGTTCTTCAGCCCTGTCACGTACAAGGTATAAACATATGCCTTACCCCGTCACGTACAGGGTACAAACATTCTGCCTTACCCAGTCAAATACAAGCTACAGACCCTCTACCTTACCCCGTCAGGTACAGGGTATAAACACTGCCTTACCCCGTCACGTACAGGGTACAAACACTGCCTTACCCAGTCACGTACAGGGTACAAACACTGCCTTACCCAGTCACGTACAGGGTACAAAACACTGCCTTACCCCGTCAAATACAAATCACAATATATTCTGCATTTCCCTGTCAAATACCAGCTACGAATACCTTTCCCTGGCAAATACAAACTACAATAGCACTTTTTATTACGATTTATTTTTTGTATTTTTTGTATTTGATAATTCATACAGTCATGTTTGTATAGTATCTGAGAATGATTAGATGTCAAGTCCTTCATTGATCGACACAGTGGTGATCAGTGCGTCTACACTCAGTGCAGCAGTGCATGCGCTGCTAGCACCTCGCAACCATTCATTCATGACTCTCTTTGATGTCCACTTTCAGAAAATCACATCCGGACTCGATGAACCAATGGATTTTGACGATGGAGCGAGCAAAAAGGTTTCTACTTCAGTTTCTTTTACTTTAGGGTTACACAGTGTTTCTTATAGTGTAGGACTACACTGTAGGTTCCATTACTATAATAAGAGAAAGACGTCTACATTGTGCAGGTGAGGGGTAATACCAAAGTGTCTACACTTTTTGTTTTACAAATGCGTAGTCTTAACACAGTCTGCTAACAGTAATGACGATCACTGTAATGATGTTTTGTATTTTTGCACAGTTCTTCTCTATGCTTATATTTCTTATTTAAATTCTCTCAACTTTTTAACATCTAAATACTTGATGCTTCTAGTTCAAGCGGGTATCTTCTGATCTTTTTTGTTGCTCGAACACTTGATAATTATTTAAGAAACTAACTTCAGTTCTTGTTTTTGTCCTTGCTTCCCTCCAGCAGGTGGAGTCCTTTGTTCCGTCGCATCTGCTATCGGAGGATGGCGGGAGGAATAGGCGTTCCAAGCCCCCTGCGACATACGGCAGCGTCAGGACCCCCTGAACGAAACGAACGCGGCGCCACCACTTATCTGTCTAATGCTCTCTCTAGTACAGTCGAGCTGTGGTGTCGCATTTATGGTGATCGAATGTTTAAATCAAGACTTCACCTAGTCACTGTGTGCGCTGATAGTTTGATGTTGTATCGATGATTGCTGAACATGAAACCTCTCTTTCTCTGGTATATGTATGTGATCATACAAGCTACCCAAGGAGTAATGAATGATCTGTTACAGTGCAGGGAATAGAAGGAGGTTGGTCCTCATGTAGAACAAGGGTTTGATCTCATTTCTTTTATTTTTTACATAATTGTTTCTGCATTGAGTAGCGAGGAAGTTTTTGTATCAGGCTGTGCATGAGTAGAGATCTTGTGTGATTTTTTGAGTGGCAAGAGCTCCGAGGCCTCTCCGGAAGTATATACTGGCTTTGAAGTCATTTCATTCTTTCTGAACGGTATTGACATCATAAGAAATATTTAAATTTATTCTAAACAACCTTGGTATTGTGAGTTATCAGTTTGTGTTTTTTGCATTGTTGTAGTTCAAATGTGACATTTCTGTGCAAGATGGGTGCAGTTGTTGAGTGTTGTCTGGTCATGCAGTGTTGTGCAGTCATCTCTGCCTTGAACTATAACACATTCTACACAGTGGCGCATGTACAAGTACTGACTGGCCTTCCTTGCCTTGTTGATTTGTGTCATATTTAAGCATTTAATTAGTTTACTGTTGATTTGTTTCAGTTTATTTCTATCTAGTCACCACAGCTTCTAACCTCTTCAGCCATGTACGGCAGGTCTAGATGCGTATTAACTAAAATCTAGTTTGTTGAATTGATTCGCAAGGCTTGCCAATAAATTTTTGGGTTTATCAGGTACTTTGTGTGTCATGAAAAGACTTTATTGATAGCATTGTTAAGTATTTTTGTATGAGTGTATTTGAACGTTTGAAGTCTGCGTGAGATAGTTCGCGCAAGGCAGGCCAGCGTGTATCGGCTGCGTAGATTATAGTTGACGTGTCTTGCATTCAGAGAGGACTTCTCATTGGTCTCAGACACCCCTGCGCGATGTTAATAATTATTATTCTATTGTCGTTGTGATTTTTTCGCTTGCTGTGATGATTTATTAAACGTGCGTTCAAATCTCATTTAAATTGTGTAGCTAACATTGTTCCTGTCGGGCCGCAGTCGGGGGGAAGAAAGCTTCTTGGCTCCAATCTCCGCATTATGACAGTTGGTCGCCAGGTGCCACACCTTTGATCCTGCAGGGGAGGGAGAGGGGGCGGACAACCCCTCCCCTGGGCGACCTCGTCAGGTCACGAATGTGTTTGTTACCGCGCTCGTTTTCGTGATGAAGGCGTGGGGAGTGGGGCGGGTGCTGACCACTTCCCGACATCTAGAGATAGGAGAGTTGTGGGCACTGCGGCGTGGGCTATATAAGGCAAGCTTGTCTGTCGAGCATTTGCGGTCATAGCCTACTCGCCGAATGAGTACAATGAGTTGGCGACTGGCAGCAGACTTAGCTAAGTTAAGGCTTAGCGCGCCGGGTGTGGGCCTTCGCGACAGTAGTTGTTTGGGGGGAGGTTGGTGGGGTTAACCCCCTTGTTGATCCCTCTAGCTTGGAATAAAATGTTAATGAAATGCTCTAGCTCCAGGTCTAGATCCAGGACTTGCTGTCGCATACATTTCTCAGATTTTGCTTACCCGGTCGACTCCTCCAACCCCCCAGTTAAAAAATTAAGTTTAGAAGCACCACACGTACAGCGGCCTACAGCCTAGCTCTACAGTTGAGTGAGCAAGCTACTTTGTTCGGCGACTAACTACGTAAACTTGCGGCTAAGTGGCCTCGTATAATAACTGAGGTTACAAGGCCAAGAAAATAGGCTCCCAGACGGGTCAATGATAACCTAGGAGGTCTTCGCTAGATTTGATTAATAAGCAGCATTGCGATGCCCTATATTACCGTTTAAGCAATAAAATTACGTTGTATGGTCCGAGTAAGCTTACATGTAGCAGCATAGACCCGTCGTATACTTTTTAGGCTACATGGTGCGCGTCACGGGGTGTGACGTGCATCAAAAAACAAGTGAAGCGCTCTTTGCGCCTGCAGTGGGTAAATAGTTCTGACACGACATCATCGCCTGCATGCATGTAGATCTCAACAACATCTGTAGGCCCACATGTAGGCCTATACATGTATACGCATTAGGCATGGGTCTGCCATAAACCAACCAAACTTCCGCAATGGATTAGGCATGTAGTGAGTCTTGTAGTGAGGCATACAATGATACTATCAGACTTATTTTTGCCTTGGACTGCAAGGGAAGTTAATTGAAGTTAATTAATGCAAGGGAAGTCACTACAGTAGTACAGACTATGCACTGTCTTTGTATCGGGATGATGGGCCTATGTCTATGATGTATACACTACAGTGTATGGTATGTGTAATACATGCGATTGTGTATTGTACATGGCAGACATGACAAGCATTGTAATGTGTATGCAGACACGACGAGCATCAGACGGACCAAGTTGACATGACGCAGCACGGTAACGGCGGCCACGCGACAGGTCCTTCAATGTTCCACACTTCTGACTCTAGCATACATACATGCAGTTCACTATGCTCTTGTGCCATACTTCAATATTTAGATAAGGAACGCTACCCGTTGAAGCATTATACAGATTTTTCTGTTCCCTCTGCGCCTATCAACTTGTACAGACATTTCACTCGTGGGCGGCGTGGAATTTATTCAAAAATTAGAATAGTATATAATTCATTTGTGATGTGTTCCAGGAGAGTATAACGAGATAGCTGAGATGGGGGACCTGAGCAGTCGATCGAGCTACAATGTGGACGACGAGACTAGTCTGGTGCACCTGCCCCCCGCGCCCCCGCCCCCCGGTACACTGCCTCCCTGCCCCCGATCTGCCTTACTTATGCTGTTGCGATGAATCCGTTCCTGCTCAGTTGTTTTGATTATTCTTTGCTGTTTTGAGTGCGGACAGAGAAATTGCTTTCGGATTAAAATTCAAACATTTTTGTTTGAAATATACTAGAGTTTTTTTATGGGTATGCATTCGATGAATATAATTGATGCGGACTGTGATGTATGACATTATGGATATATGTGTGCCTACAGATGATGTCTTAGCACCAGCTGACCTTAAGCCGTGTTGTGTAACAGGTCTACACGTATTTGAGCGCAAGGCGACAGTCATGCCGCCCATGAATGACGTCACGGGACGTGGCCACGCTCACAGGACGTCATCACGGGCCGGCGTGACGTCATCACAGCCGGGCGGCGTGCGTCAGCGGCACGATATGACGTCACACGGCAGCAGACACAAAGGTAGAGGTGGAATTTTGTCCAGTGTTCAATAGCCTGCCTTCAATGCCTTGTATGACAATAGATTTGCTTATACAACCCCTAGTCCGATACTTTAGTTTAAAATGCATTAACAAGATGGGACTATTTTGAGGCCTTTTCATCATTTTTCTTCACTATAATGCAGCAAAACCAATCGAGTATTTATAAAGGCATAATTTTTAAAATCATTCTGAAATTCTATAGTAAACATTTACATTCTCTTGTCGAGCAATTATGGCTGTTGATCTGAGAGCTGCTGTGTGTGGCAGGGTCAGAGGGGGACGAGGAAGGGTTGACTGACTTCACCAGTACAGCGGAGCGACAGCGCCGCTCTAACGACAGGACCACGCCACACTCTGTCTCTGGTACTATACTGCACTGGTGCACTCAGTATAATAGCATTTTTGCACTAACTCTGTCTCAACAGTTGTATTATGCCATAATGCTAATTTACTATGTACTAGGCTCTATTGTAACACCTGCCTGCTGCGGACAGCAGTCACTGACTGACACTGATAGAACTGATGGACAGCAATGAGAGCTTGCTGTACTTGGATCGATCTCTTATATCAACGGTCATTGTCTCTGCTTCATTGCATTCAATGTAATTGTCAGGCTGCAGCAGTAATTCCTAGTAGTGCCACGCCTCGTTCTGCTGGCGCTCTGTATCATTTGTTATCATCACAGCAGTTGTCTGATGAAACGCTACAGAGGGAATATCGAGTTAATTATTCGTGTGACCTTTGCTAGAATTGTTTCATACTTTAGAAAATTATGTCTTACTTTGCAGATAATGGCGTTCTAATAGATGACGTCACACGGAAGGTAGGTTAAAATCCTATAACGCTAGAGGTAGGCTATATCCTAGAGCACTAGAGGCAAGCTATATCCTATTGCACCACAGGTAGCCTAATGCCTTTGATTGCTGTTAATTTTTGTATATGACAATACAAGTGTGCATGTGTGCCATCAGCCTGCATGTTGATAGAGTTCTATATAATAATGACCCATGTTTCATCAGTAGCCTTGAGGTTTCAAAATAGAGCGCCAAACTTTCAGTGCACCGTATTAGCTATAGTCAGGTCGATGCGCTTAAAAGTTTTAATTTTAATTTCCACATTAAACTGGGGTGTAGTGAATTGTGTGTAGTGAATTTGGTGTAGTGAATAGTGTGTTTGGTGGCAGGGTCTCACATTTATCTGTGTCACCATGTAGTGAGTCATATGTATGTACAGAAGCGTCGCGCCAACAAAGACACGCTGTACTTCCTCGAGCAGCCCGACAAACGCATCGACTACGTGCTAGCGTACATAGAGACAGACAAGGAGAGGGACAGGCAGCATGACGAGCGGAGGGACATGGGGAAGGACTCAATGAGACAGCTGTTTGAGAGGAACCTGCTTCAGGCTGGTCTCGAGCTGGAACACGAGGACAGGACTGTGAGTGGACTATAACATGGGGCAGGTTTAGCTGTGTGGCATGACTAAATGACCATAAATAATAATGATAATAAGTTTAGAGTCCGTTTCGTCGTCCAGGGGCGTCATCGGGGACCTCAAATGATGATTTGATGCAAACTGTTGGCCTCTAATTGCCTAATTTTAAATGGGCAGGCGTAGCATTACGCGTTGAAGTCAATGAATATTAATGGTGGTGTAGGCCTACGCAGTTTTTAAAGGCTGAGTATATTCTTTCGATCTTAGAATCAATTTTAACATGTGCATCATCATGTACAAGCGTCCTGTATTGAAATAAAATCACAAGGATGAGGTAAGCATGTGATTAGATTTAGGACTGCAGCCATGACGTCATGCGCAAGCTAAAGGTGTGACCAGATAAAGGTGTGACTAGAATAGGATGAAGCAAGGTTGTGCTCTGTGTGGTGCAGGTAGCCTCGGATAGGCGCACAAGTTACACGAAGGTCCACTGTCCGTGGGAGGTGCTTTGCAAGGGAGCAGAGATGCTCAGCATTCACAAACGTCTGCGCATCCACCAGGTAATGGGGGGGGGGGTAATGACGACCGGGGGGGGGTAATGACGACCGGGGGGAAGCGGAGTAGGGGAGGGCCGGTTAGTGCAAATGAAATGAACTTTGTTGGATATTTGAGTAAAAAGTTGTGTTGCATAGATTTCTAAAACTACCAACATTTTTGTCTAAAACATCATGGCATATAAAAATGTAGCCAATATTGAAGATAAACTGCGGAGGTTGATCAATGCTAGACATTTCCTTGTCGAATGAAGCTGTCTAGTGAATGTGTAAATCAAACACTCTGGATTCTCTTTCTTGAGCAGTCTCTGCATACTGAACCTTTCTACTTGGCACTATTTGCTGCGTGTCAGTGTGCTGGTGCCGTACTGTCTGCAGGAGGCCGAGGCTCACCTGTCACGGCGCAGGCGCTGCTGCAGCTGCTGCTACCCCACGCACAACGCCAAATCAGAGGACCAGGAGTTCTTCACCGCGGCCTTTGACCCCACCATGTTGAATCAGTGGGTGTGCAGAGTCAAGCATCTCTCCAACATCTTATGATGATGTGGGAGGTCATAAATGATGCGAATAACATAATTTACTATTTGTAAGTATGTATGCATGTATGCAAAGGGTTCTCTTGATACTTTTATCTGTAGTATCAAATAATGTATGTATTTGTTGACTGCGCTCCAATGTGAATGATGGCACATAAGTCATCACTAGATGTGGCACAGGTTTGTGATGGGAGATCGTGCGACGTTCTTCACCAATGCCGAGCGCAGCCTGGTCGCCAAGCTGCTCCTCGATTGGACGAGCTATGAGGCGACCTCTGACTCCGACTTGTCCATCCCCTCCACCCTCATCAAACACTTTGGTACGCCGAGCAGTGTGCGCGGGCGGGGGGGGGCATGGGGGACTTGAAAATTGAGTAACTGATTATTGTGTAATTGGCATAAATACAGGACAATGATTAGAGGCTTTTTAGAATAAATTGTAAAAATAGTTTTTATATTTATCTATTTGTACAAGTTTTATTCATAACCGCGATTGATGCATATGCTTAAAAGAGAGCACGTTTTCAAGAGCAAACGTTTTCTGCATGTGGTCAGAAGCACCTACACCACATCCTGGTTAAAAGCAGATCACTGCTATTGTTAACATTAATTATTTCTCTCATTTAAGGCGATATTTATATAACGCTGCCATTGGTCACGGTCACCGAGAGCCTATGACTTTGATAGTGGTTTTATTTTTATTTTGTGGTGGCATGAATATTTTGATGTCGACAGGCGTGGAGGGTTTGCTTCGGAGAGGGGTCTATGAGGCAGCCTACCCCCTGCATGAGGTAGAAACCAAAGCAAGGGTTCATTTAGAAATTTATTGCAATTTTGTAGATACTCGTTATATTCCTAACAGAATTTTTCAGCGCCTATCGGCCTACATGGTTTTCATTCGTGGTCATTTTGTATCATAATATTTCGCCATTATACGCCTTGCAAGCACATATTTCTAGCAGTCCATCGCCGAGTACAGCTATAATTATAGTAGTGGTTTCATTCAATGGTCTGTATTCGCACTAATATCCGTACCCACCATTGCGAGTTAACCTCGAGTTGGCTCAATCGGCGGATTGAGTGACGTCACGCTAGGCGTAGGAGATTGACAATGATCACTTTCAACTCGCCGATTGACCAACTTGAGGTTAACTCGTGGTGGTGAATACCAATATTATTGAATACAAGTTGGTTAATCGGCGAGTTGAGAGTGACCGTCGTCAATCTTTGCTAGCGTGACGTCACTCAATCCGCCGATTGAGCCAACTCGAGGTTAACTTGCAATAGTGGGTACGGATATAACTGTCGTTTTTCAGGGTTCACTCGATACCTCGGCTAAAATTCAGAACGTCTACGAAGGGGTGGACAACGGGCGAGAGGTTAGAGTTCTATTGAGTGTTGCGATCTACCATAGTATTATTTAACTGCACTCTGCCATGTGGTAAATGACTGAACTCAAGCATTCATACCTCATTGGTTTTGCTGCATTATAGTGAAGAAAAATGATGAAAAAGGCTTCAAAATAGCGCCATGCCAGACAGACTCGTCGAGGCTCGCTGCGTGTCGAGGAGGCTGGAGTGGATGCTTTGCTAAGCAAAATCACAAAGTCAAAAAGTCGCAAAGTCGCAAAGTCGCAAGGTCGCAAAGTGCATTTAACTAACATATCCGACTAGGGGTTAAGAATTAGAACCTTTATGTTTCTATCGGTATACAGACTTTGATCATGAACAAGTTGAGACTGGCTGCATGCGATGTCTTTATTCATAGTAGGTTTGCTTCCAATTGTTAGGATTTCAATTATTAATTTTGTCAATATTAGAGTATTGACACAGAGTGCCGGGTGCTGAGATGTAAGGGGGTTGCTGCTGTTGTGTGCGAGCAGAGGCTCTACAACACGTGGGCGCGGTTCCGCAACATCGTCTCCCGCCAGCCCCTCGATAAGATCAAGTATGGTCATATTTATCCAGTGTATCAAGTATCTGCCTCGCTCCTCCCTTCGCTTATTACTCATTCTTCATTGTTTTATCTCTTTTCCGTAATCCTCATTTTCGTCCGTCACTTCTTTCCCTTTATTTCACCAGCTGAAGTGTTCTCAAACTTGTTGAAATTCCACAAATTTTTAATTTTAAAGTAGTTGTCGGTTAAAAATCATGCTTTTTGTTGTTATGTTTTTCAGGGAGTACTTTGGTGCAAAAATCGGTCTGTACTTTGCTTGGATGGGCATCTACACACTCATGCTCATCCCAGCAGCCCTGGCGGGGGTAGCGGTCTTCATCTACGGCCTAGTCACCATGGGCTCTGACAGATCAGTGTGAGTATAGCAGATACCTCTCACTCTACTTGCTCTTATGGTTTGTTAGTCTTCAATTTAGGTGAGGCTTGAATCTGGATTAAATGCACCAACTTTTTGTATTCTTTAAATAAGTGCATTTCTTGTGGCTCTGTTTTTTACGTTCAGTCAAGCAATTTATTTATTTATTATTTAATTATTAATATTAGTTTTTTACTTTCCTCTGTTAGAGGGCTGACTTCTCTAGTGGGTCAGATCGTAGTGGGTGGGTCAGCCCCAGTATCGTTCTGTATCTATGCAGGAGTGACATCTGCAATGAGTCCGCCCCTGGGTCCTACTGGATCTGTCCGCTGTGTGACGTCCAGTGCGACTACCTGCAGCTCAACTCGAGCTGCGTATACGCACGACTCACGTACATCTTCGACAACTACGCTACGGTCGCCATGGCGCTCTTCATGTCCGCGTGGGGTGCGTGGGGGGGGGGGTGATCAGGGGGTCAGAATGTGGGTTTGGGAGGTCAGGGATCAGGAGGGTGAGGGCGTGGCAAGGAAGTGAAGCATGGGCAGATAAGGGGATGAGGGGTTGAGTCAAGGAAGGGTCAGTGGGTGGATTGGGCTGTCTTTAATTTATACAGACAAATTTTGCCCTTCAGTTTCCGGATAATCTCTAAAATTCTGAATCAAACCGGTCTACTTAAAAGGAGATCTTTTTTGTCTACTTATATTTCTCGGTGGGTTTCTAGTATTTGTTCGCGGCAGTAAACTAGATCTCTTCAAAGTTTGCATCTGTGCATGCTGTATATTGCAGCGCTGCTGTTTCTCGAGATCTGGAAGAGGACACAGAAGGAGCTCCAGTACGACTGGGACATGACCGATTACGAGATCAACGAGGTCAGTTCTGAAACACTCCTTCTTCTTCTTCTTTGCATCTACTGCCTCTCGTTTGTTCTTTGGCAGCCAGTTTCTTTGGCCAGCGCTTTTGTGGTTTGTTTCTTATAGAAAGATTGGCGCTTGAATGGTATTTTTAGCCGCAATTTTTTATTATTTTATGAGTCGAAATCCCTGCTGAAAAACTACAGTGTCTTTTAAAGTTTTTGTACGTTTTGTGCTGCATGCCGCAATGTCTTGAATTGCTACAGACATGTAGGCAGTCATGTATTTGTGCAGGCGATGAGGCCCGAATACCAAATACACGTCAAGGAAAGGAGAGAGAATCCTGTCACCAAGGTAATAAGTTAATGTGGAGCAACTCCACACTACTTTGAGTACTGAGTACTGCTTACGACTGAGTTGCTGATAGATATTCCTTACTGTTCCACATAGATTCAGTCAACTCATGTAACGTCTTCAAGAATATCTTCAAGTGATGATTAGTTTGCGCAAATGCTTCTGTATCTTATATCAGTTTAAAACTACACTAGACATGCTCTTCAAGGCGATTGTTAGGGTTCGTCGCCTGATGCTGTTGCAGCAAATGGAGCCGTACGTTCCGTGGAGATCAAAGTTTTGTCGAACGTTCACCTCCATATCCATCATTCTATTCCTGGTCGGTTCACCTCCATATTTACCATTTTCTTCTTGTAACTGAAGTTAAGTGGTTAACTAAGGCTGTTTCTTAACTTTTAACCCTCGTCGATCGATGGTGCAAGCTCTGAAATACTGGACTGAAGAAGAAAGATGCCAGCCATCTACTTTGAAATTTGTATTGTCTTTATACATAAAAAAAAATTACGTATGCACTTATGCACTTATGCAATGTATATGGTGTCCTACCGTGAACCGCTGTACACACTTAAAGGTGGTGTGTCCTTTGTCGCAGGTCTGCATAGTTCTGGGGTCGATATTTGGCGTCATCGTCTACCGGGTTGTGGTGGTAACACTGTTTTACCAGGGTACGACCAACACGAACGTCTACATACAGAAAAACTCCAAACTGATAATCACCGTCACCTCGTCCATCATCAATCTCATCATTCTCACCATTCTCAGCTACGTGAGTCATCTGTCTGCATGCACGGCGCTATAGGGAAATCATTTACATATTAATTAGCATATTTATTTTCATAATATGCAGAACAATAAACGTAGTCAATTGCATTGTTATTACTTGATAGGCGAGTGGTGAAATCAAAATCAATTTGTTCAAAGCCGGAAAGCGGCTTTGAAAATCCGCACAAGTCGCAAAGCGGCTTTGCCAAAGTCGCCTTGGTGCTTTGTAAATAATTCAATTGTATATAATTCTCAAAGCAACAAAGGTGCTTTGTTGGTTTGCACATAATTCAATTTGTTCCTTCAGGCTGCAATTACAGCACCAACGTCCATTAGAATAATGAGATGCTGCTTTGTAGCTTTAATAGTTGACTCTTCAGCAAGTTTACATGAACCATCGTAACTGGTGCATTGTTGATGTTTTTACTTTCCTACTTTTTGATCTTTTAGGCTATTGTTTCACAAGATAGTGCGTTGTAGCTCGATAGATTTCATTCTGAAGAAAATTCTGCTGTATAGAGGTCCATACCTCCAAAAATCGAGATGCTGCATTGTCGCAGTCAGCCCACGATTTGATGTTGCTATGTCCAACAGATCTATGAGTTCTTGGCAAGAATCCTCACTAACCTGGGTGAGTGTTTGAGTCTCATAGTATTCATTAAACTACACAGTCAGAATATTCTATACAGAGTAGCTGTTGAACTACGCAGTCTATAGATATAGTGCTCATGTATTATGTTGTTCATTAGTGATCTCATTGCCGTGCTCTACTCATTATTTATTATATAAGTTATTTATATCATGCCTTTACCTCTGCTGATATTTCTTTAAGTCTTGCGCCTATGTTTGCAATACATTTTCTAAGAAATTCCTTGCGTTATGTATGTGCTAGAGCCATTCTAGCGCACCAATAATATGTTATGCCATCAGAAATGGAAGAAATAGGCCTAGCTGTCTATCCACAGCCTGAGCTCCTCCGTGCTCTGTCCCTCTATCCACAGCCTGAGCTCCTCCGTGCTCTGTACCTCTATCCACAGCCTGAGCTCCTCCGTGCTCTGTCCCTCTATCCACAGCCTGAGCTCCTCCGTGCTCTGTCCCTCTATCCACAGCCTGAGCTCCTCCGTGCTCTGTACCTCTATCCACAGCCTGAGCTCCTCCGTGCTCTGTCCCTCTATCCACAGCCTGAGCTCCTCCGTGCTCTGTCCCTCTATCCACAGCCTGAGCTCTTCCGTGCTCTGTCCCTCTATCCACACAGAGCTCCACCGCACCCAGACAGAGTACGAGGATGCGTTCACCTTCAAGATGATCATCTTTCAGTTCCTCAACTACTACGGCAGCATCTTCTACATCGCCTTCTTCAAGGGAAGGTGCGTCACTACATCTCTTCTTTCTGGGTCGGGTCGTTTGGTACAGCTTCTGTGATTGGTCAGTCAGTGACGTCATTCTCTAGGTCGAAAAGTTAAGTTGCCTTTGGATCAAAGTCGATGTTGGTTCATTTAACGATGGATCATACTACACATTTTTTACAACATCTTTCTCGTATTCTTGAATTCATTAATTATTGTGTGTGGTGTTTGTGTTGGCTGCAGTTTTGTCGGCCCACCCGGCACGGCCTCAGGCTATCTGTTCGGCTACAGACAGGACCAGGTTTGTTGCTTGTGCCTAACCCTATCAAAAAACAAGATCCTTGTTTCTCATTTAAACTGATAAACTAATGCAACTGAAGTGACTGAAGAGACTATCACTCTATGCCTGTATGCTTGAGTGTATCATCGCATGTCTCTGTGCTGCAGTGTGACCCTACGGGATGCTTCATAGAGCTGACGATACAACTCGCCATCGTCATGGTTGGCAAACAGGTCATCTCGAACATCACCGAGTACGCCATTCCGTGAGTCCAGAATGAGGCTCTCTGCAATATATATTATATTCTGTATACACAGCCTTCACGTGATCATAGATCACAGGCTGCCTGTTGATCATTGACACTTTTTCATGTAGAAGTGCTGCTGTAGAGTCAAAGTTGTATGGTGATAGCTTTTCAATTCCTGGCTCACTTCACAATTTCCAAATTTAAATTTTTGTGACGCGGATTTTTATTTTACGTTTTGACAAGTGACGTTATTTTCATCTCGGTTTCATGCCATATGTTGGACCGTTACAAGTGCATATATATGCACCCCCCCATGCGGTGTGGTTCCCTCCTCCCTCCCCCCCCTTACTCAGTGTCTGTGCTGCGTGCAGGGCGCTCAAGAAGTGGTGGAGGGCGCGGGACAATACCAGCAAGGACATCTACATGCGCTGGGAGAAGGACCTTGACCTTGAGCCCCTTGGCAACCTTAACACCTTCGACCAGTACCTCGAGATAGGTGCATCATCGCTCTTTGTCACCCTTCGAGCCAAATCTCATATCCCTCCTATTATCTTGGGGATCCGTGCTCTCCTGGGCGCTTTGATTATATCATAAAGTCATCAATTCATTTTTTCAACTTCATGCAGCTCACTGTACGAATGTTTTGCAATGTTTTTCATTGACAAATGAATCAACAGGCCCTGGATGGACTGTATTTGTGTTTATTCCATCTTATTTCATCCGAGAGCCACAACTGCCTCTGTATCAACTCTTCCAGCTGTAGCTACATAGTGATCCAAAGGAAATATCACACTTCATCATACAATCCTACAAATCTTACTCGATTTGCATAGCATATTGTTAACCATTTAACTACCATCCGTTTAATTGCCGGATTAAGTGCTCTCATTTTGCATTCAGGCATGCTTTTAGTCGCATGCGCTATTATAATAGATGAGGTCACATTTGTTTTTCTCCAACCTTATTCTATACATAAGGCTACCCTCTAACCGCCATGTCGCAGTGATCCAGTTTGGATTCGTGACGCTGTTCGTCACTGCATTCCCCCTGGCGCCACTGTTCGCCTTGCTCAACAACCTCATCGAGATCCGGCTGGATGCGACCAAGCTGCTGCGCCTCTACCGCCGCCCCCCTGCAGAGGGCGGGCAGGACATCGGGGCTTGGTTCAACATTCTGCGCGGGCTTGCATTCATAGCGGTCGTGAGCAATGTAGGCGCACTTTTTTCGCTTCTTATTTACATCTAATAATGTATTAGTTGGCATACTTAAAAAAAAATCTTTTATCTGCATTTTTTTTTCTTTGTGCTTTGAAGATAACTCTTTTTAAGATCAGATTATATAGATGCATGTGAACCCCTTGATCCATTGACCTTTGACACGGCAGGCGTTCATCATAGCGTGGACGTCAGAGTTCATACCCAAGGCAGTGTACGAGCTGTCGAGTGGCACGCACTCACTAGAGGGCTACGTGAGCAGCACGCTCGCAGTCTTCAACACGTCGGGGCTCGCGGCGGACATGCGCCCTGACCTCAAGTACTACCCAGACCACAACGTCACTCAGTGCAGGCAAGTAGACATGGACCACATCATGCTCAGTTCTATAGGGACCACAACATCACGCAGTCTAGTACATAGCGTTCAGTGTATAGTAGATGTCTTGTGCAGTGAGTTGTGATGTAACGGTTCACAGTCATGTATAGACTCTGTCGTGTGCGCATGTATCGTGTGTACAGTGGCGAGGCTATAGACACGATGTAATGTAGACTCTGTCGTGTGCGCAGATATCGTGTGTACAGTGGCGAGGCAGCGGAGCAGGCGCTCGCTGAGAACCAGTTTACATCCAACTACTGGCTCGTCTTCACAGCAAGACTCGCATTCGTCATCGTCTTTGAGGTTCTGCCCAACGAACTGTCTTAGGCAAATCTTAGTCCTAGGAAGTTTCTAAGCAAATCTTATGAATATTTGATGGTTTGTTATTTTAAACTCTGTGCATGGAAGTAGACCAAATGATGCGTCATTGCATTTGTTAAATGAATTTAATTACTGTATTTATTAAAAATCTTGCTCGGAGAAACAATTATTAAAATCTTAATAAGTTTTCTTTACTCTGATTCCTGATCTCTGTACACCTCTACCTAGTTCTATGATGTTGCAGCATGTCTCTAGTTTGTTCCGTGACGTTGCAGCACGCTTGTTTCCTGCTCATCTTCCTCGTGACCCAGCTCGTCCCAGACACCCCCTCGCGGGTCAAGAGGTTACGCCGCTACGAGCGCCAGCTCAACCACTGCGTCTCATTCGAGGCTAGCTTTAGCCCCGGGGGCGGTGACCTACTTAAGTTTATCCTAGACGCTACTGAATGAGCCCCGGGGAGCGACCTACTTAAGTTGATCCTTCATGCCACACAGTGAATCCGATTCATATCTTCTAATTTTAGGCTACGTTGAGCCTATGAGGCCGTGACCTTCTAGAAATACATTGTTGATGCAACCTGGATCATCACCTGCCTTGCTAATTGTCTCATATGCGGAAGGACTAACTAAGATCTGTGGGGCGGCAGAATTTTTGTAATCGATTAAAATAGTAATGATTAAATATATTTTTAAATCCGATTATGAGCTAATTCGTTTCATGATTAATGTATTGGATTGTTCTGCTGCCACGTCGACAATCAGATATCAGAGAAGCGACACGACTTTTGTTGCAACATGATGCTTGAGTTTTGAAAGAATGCTGTGTAATATGTTAATAGCTGTAGATGTTATTTCAAAGAGTCTCAAAGTAATTATTCTTTGCAAAACTTGCAGTATGGTGTTTAGTATCTTGCATGTCGTCACATTGTTCGTGCAATATTGATTAGGTGGTATTTTTCATATTTTCAAGTTGTTTGCTATCAATTAATGAAATTGATGCATGCAATTGTATATGTACGTAGGCCTACTGCCTAATCGTGTTACGAGTCACATTTATTTTTATTCATTATGTAATATAGCAAAATATAGAACTTGTAAACTACTTAGACAAATAGCAGTTTGACTTGATACAGATTTTTTAACATTAGGTTTTTCTATTTTTTTCCCACAAAGCGAGTATTAACATACAGTGTATAATTATGAGTTTATTCAATCTATTTCATATCGAGTTGATTATATTTGTACGTATCACGGAGTGGATGAGACTGTATGAGCTTGACAACTGTTCGTGTACTGCAGTGTGTGACAATTCTGCAATGACAATCAAACTGCACATGTATAGGCCTATTGTGTGGTAGTCAACTGCAATAACATTCAATCATTAGACAAAAACTTTGCCCACTGATAGATGGCACAGTAAGAAATGTAAGATAAGATTATAATTACAAGAAGAACTAAACATGAAAACAAGACTTTAGAACATTTACAATTTTTGATTTAAATATTTGAGCGTATTGTCAACACCACGAGTACACATATTAAAGCCATTTCACTCAGTAGTCCTAATGTCTCACAGTCTGAGCATTAAGAAATACCGATATTTGAATAGTAATCACTTATGCATACTCATATAAAATAGCGCATAAATATAGTGATACGACCCTCCGGACAAAAACACACCACATCCGCTCCACACACCCCGTTCACTTGAACAGTTTGCGGAACAGACTCATGGCGGCCCGCTGCAGACACCCCTTCCCGTCGCCCCCCTCCGCCCCCCGTGCCGTGAGGCCCCCCCGCCCCCCCGCGCCCTCCCCCCGGCCCAGTTCAGCACGTATCTCGCGCAGGATGGTGACGAGGAGCTCGTCGACCTTGTGGTCGAGCAGAGCAGAGACCTCCACCTGACGACAGCGGCGCTTCTGGGCCTGCTTCCTGCCCTCTGCACACAGGGGGGAGGTCAGGGGGGGTTAGTGCTGCCCACTATCAATTAAGGATTTCTGCACTCTACACACAAGGGGGGGGGCAAGGGGGGTTAGTGCTGCCCCACGCTCAATCAAGGATTTTTACACTCTGCGGTACATTTTACAGGTTAGATGGAGCAACAGGGGAGGGAGCAACAGAGACTAAATGGGGGGGGGGGGGATTAATTATTGGAGGTCCAATATAAAAAAGTAAAATTAAAGACCGCCAGGTGTGGAGAGGTTTGATGCCAGGGACCTTCAGTTTGGCAGTGCCCCAAAGAGAGAGAGAGATGTAAAACCTTAGGCCTACTGCCGAGTACAGAAAACCGTCCTACCAGCCTCCGACACGGTCCTGTTGCGCACGAGGTCCTGCTTGTTAGCGACCAGCAGCACGGCGCGGCGGGGTCGCGGGGGCCCGCGCCCCCTGCTCCCCCTCAGCTCGACGAGGGTCGCCTGCGCGGCCAGGAAGGAGGAGCGGTCAGTGACCGAGTAGACGACCAGGTAGCCCTCCACCTCGTCCCCGTCCCGCCCTGAGGGAGGCTGAGGGGGCAGCGCACACCAGCAGAGATGATAGCACATCTACACGCCCTATTGTCTAAGTATAACCATCATTTTTGGCTAGGCACGCTTGGCGAGTGTACGACACAGCATTGTGTCCAACACAATGTCTGCATACATGCATGTAGCGCCGCCCACAGATCCGCGCAGACTGCAGGCCTATGATATATTGATATGGCTCATCGTGCCATCATTTATTAATGCAATCGACGTCCGAGGCTAATTGTCGCAGCAGCGCTCGCTTGCTTCACGAGTGTCGGGGGCTCGTCTGCGTTATTATAGGGGCGGAGTCGCCCCCGCCCCCCCCCTCCCCCACTGAGGAACAAATGATTGGACATGGAATTGTGGGGGAGAAATATGTTTCAGACTGGGGTGGGGGGGGGGACAACGCATGCTATTCGTCTCCAAATGCTCTCGAATGAGCCACAAGGATGGGAGGGAGGGGGTGAGGGGGAGGGGAGATGGATTCTATAATAGCGTCATTGAGTCTTCGACCCGCCAGAATAGCATCTAATTTCAAACCGTTGCTTCAGTGTCTGCGACAACCAGGGGGCTCTTAATGAAGAGCTTAAAATATTGCTTTTGAAGAAATTGACATAACCCAAATAACTATTTGGGGGACTTAAAGACCCGGAGGCTCGTTGGGTTTTGTACTAAGTTTCACTCCATGATCCCCCCCATCCCCCCTCCTCTGACTTTTGCCTGTGCGCCTCGCTCTTGAGTCAACAAACACGCAGATCTGATGGCCAATAGGCGTATGTGAGACCTAGATAGATGAATACCGGTACGGCAGCCAACTATGTACGCAACATCCATAACTTATGAGCGCAACAAGACATAATACGTAGCCTCCGCTGCATGATATGGCCGAGGGTGACTAGATGCACGACTCGCCTCGTTAGCGCCGGGCAGATCGATGAACTGTATCATCGACTCCTCGTCGTCTATTTGCACGGACACTATCTGGTCAGCCGCGCCAGGCCCCGGCTCCTCCGCTGCAACACAGTAATGTCAAGATATGGGATTGCAATTTTTAGAACAGGCGACTTCTCGAGTTCATTATGCATTAGCCTGTGATTGACCAGCAGTGGAGTGTTGTTTGTACATGTAGCTTGGAAATAAAACAGTGAGTCTATTCTAGAAGTCTAAGGAACAGTGTGAGCAGAGATGCGATTTTGTTGCGAAGGAAACAGATTGATGGCCTGTATGCACGGCACAGTACACGTGCGGCGATGTACAATGATTACAGCTCAGCCAAGCGTTTACGTTCATGTACAGTATAATATATATCAATACGGTACTAAGTTAACAAGGTCGGCTCCATAAAGTAAAAGTCGTCGACAGTAAAAATAAGTTGCCGACAGCGCAAAATAAATTGTCGGCAGCATACAATAAGTTGTCGGCAGCAAAAACTAAGTTGTCCCCTTTGTGTAGTGATAACCACCGCAAGCAGCGCATGCCGTTAATGCCAGAGATAAAGCAGTGACGACAGGGCCCCGCTTGTGTGTGTGCAGCCTGCCCGGCTGATGGTCACGGAGCCGGACTTGAGACGTGGATCAGGTCGTTAGCGCTCCCGTATAACGAGCGCTGATCGGCCTCTGATCCGAGATTAGGGTCGGACATAAAGGTTATCGGCGCGGGTCAGCCAGGCCTCTACCCCGCTACAGCTCAATCTATAGGGGATAGTAGCGGATTTAAAATAGGACTTAACGCCCGTTCCATCGTCTAATGCTCGTCACATGACAGCTCTAGCGTGCAGCTCGGAGCGATAGGCCTAGTTAGACACTAAAGTCTGAGCATTCAGAGAGCCGGCTTAACAAAGCCTTTGTGTAGTAGTAGGCTATCATTTGTAACATGGAAATGAACTGAAGAAAGAAGCCAGAAACTGTCATTACGATGAAACTTTACGATCACCGGGGGG
>JAQIWG010001768.1:0-22935 GCA_034695025.1 Chamaedrilus cognettii | reverse complement strand
CGGGGGGAGATTGGGTTCACCTCCCCCAGCCTCACCAATGATAACTTCCCTATCTCTGACAACCTGTGTTCGAGGTAGAACTTTGACCATTACGAACGTTCAAAATCGGTAGAACTCATCTAGAGATTGTGAAGTTATCATTGCTGAGGCTGCCAGAGGTTGACCGGGAGGTTGGATGGTGGGAGGAGTGTGGAACGGGGGGGGGGGGGGGACAGGGGGAGGGGGTGCAGGAGAACGTTTCTGGCGGGTGATGGGCTACGCAATCTCAAATCTTGCATGGCACAGATGCTTAGTTTACGAAAAACGTTTACATTTTTTTTTACAAGAAGTAACAACCGTTGTAGGACGGACTCCACTGCTAGTTCTATACGTTAGACTAAAACTCAATATGACCCGCATCCAAAGCCGTGAATATCTCGTAAAACTCCCTAAAAGTGTTCTCGAACACAACAGACCTATTAATGAAAATGTTAATTCCACAGTTACGCAAAAATCCGATAAACAAAGGATCAACCTGGAAACCTAGTCGGTGTGCGTATCGTCGGTCGTGCTATTTATATAAGCAGAGATCGCTAAATAGGACGAGATCAAAATGCAGCCTATTATCGTTAACAATTATATACGGGACGAAATAATTCGACGTGCGTTATTATTTTGACTAGCAGTGTCACCATTGCATGATTGGACCAATATGAAATATCCTTAGATTCTTATCTCGATCAAAAAATCCCAGATTGCATTTGTTTTAACTTCCATTAATCCGTTTTTAAAATATTGCGGGATTACAACAAAAAATCTCAAAATATCTGGGGCTGGCGTTAAAAATCCCTCAAATTATCCCAATCAGAAGATGCGAAGCATCTTTGACAAAAAGTATTTTGACGAAATGATGTATCACAGGATTAAAACTTTCAAAGCTTGTAAGTGGTATAAACTCAGAATTACAAGGATAGGCCTAATAAGACGCACAGTTTTTATACAAAAAAGCAACAGCTAGTAGACTACTGTTATGTCCGAAGTAGCGAAGTGCAAAAAGTCTTCGATCGCAAACTAGACTAATTGACCGGGAAGCAGGACAGATCCAGGGAGAATGCGATGAATGCGATGGCTTCCTCAAGCGTACCCCAGCAGCGGCGAAAAGGGTGATATGATCCCGGTAGCGGTTCCGGCCTTTCATGACAGGGGGGCTTTGAAAAACGTCTATTGCTTTTCTGCCATCTTCGGTTTTGATCACATACCATTTGATTGTGATCACGAGCAAAAGTTTACTCCTGCTGCTCTACCCCCCACCCCCGGGCGAAATTATCTTTTTCAACTGGTGATTTCATCAGCCAGAGCGTAGAAATTGCCCATTCTCCCATAAATTAAGGAGTATCCACCACTGGTGGATGTGGGAGTAGTGAACAATAAGCAAGATTGAACAGTTAATTGATTCAGGAGCAATTAGTTACTCGCACGATAAATGAAAGTCCTGTTACCAACGAACATTTCATGTCTCGGGCAAAAGTAAACCAATAAATTATTCTGTGTTGCGATTATACGCTTCAGTGTGATAGGATCCGGACTTCCATTGAAGGTAGGCGAAGACGTTAGTGGTGTCACGGAGTAAATGGCGCGTGCAAAAATTGACTCAGACGCGAGAAATCTTACCCCAGTCATCTCAATCTATGCGCCAGATTTCAAAGGTCTCTGCATCGCTGTAATTGCATTGTATATATATCCGCATGTGTAACGAAAGAATATTCATGTTAGTTTTTTAGAAAATAGTTCGAAACGGACTCAGATAAATATTTTGTGGGGAATATAGAGTTGTTGATGAGTGGAACCAACTTCCCAATAGCGTCTTCCAGTCAACAAGCGATAATGCCTTAAAGGGCTCTATTTTTTTCTCAGTGGAACCAAGAAATAGAAATTAGCATCGATGCTTTATTCTCCAATTGAGCCGAGCCGTCAGCGGGATCCAGGGAGATGAGGGGCTTCTATACGGCGACCACAGACCACGTAGATCACGTAAACCACGTGATACGCTTGGTATGTCAGTACTCTCATAGATACTTATAGGGCCCCTATGACTCTCTATGAGAGTACTAACATACCAAGCGCTCACAAATTAGATGACAAATTAGTTTACAAATTAGATAACGGCTCTTAAGGTCGGTAAGTGGTAACCGATTTTGTTAGGAGGCTGTATATTAGGTGGTGAGTGGTTTTACATAGTGTTACATATCAAATCAAATAATCGTACAATAGGCCTACCCGTATGCCTACACACACATTGACAGTTTTTTGGTTGGTGTGTGCAACTACCCCCCCGCCCCACCCCCCCCTCAACCAAGGAATTTCCGTCACGCCGCAACTCATGAATATATGTCACGTCGCAATTTATGTCAGTTTGCAATTTATGTCAGTTTGTAATCAATTTAATTATTAAGCCGCAGTGTGTTATACACACTGCGATTTAATGATTGAACTGAATGCAAACTGTTGCAGCAGCCTATGTAACATATCGCAACGCATAAATTCCTGGGTAGCGGCGTGACAGCAGAAATTTCTGGGTTTGCGGCGTGACAGAAATTCCTGGCTTAGGAGAGTTGGTACAATACAACAATGACCGACATCGCATTTTACATATTCGGAAATTTTGTGGGGTGGTCGAAAGTTTGAGTGTTATCTAACGTTAATTGGGGTGGGTAGTTAAGCCATCCGTTATCATCCATTAGGTAGGTGAGTAGATGGGCTAAAAAAAATTCGGTTTTCAGCGTTATCTAATTTGTGAACGGCCCCATAGCTGTCGACGCCAGAAAATGACGATACTGTACTTGAGTTTCGTGACGACATAATTTAATGTCTTGCGATAATAATAAATGAAGGCTTAACGGAGGCAGACTGTATTTCGCAAGACTGTTTTTTACAAGAATGAGGTCATGATAACGATATAGAAAAAAGACTGATAGAAATAGGGACACTTTTTGTGAAAATATGGCCTTTAGGTGCTTTCACTTGTCTTGTATTGATTTTTTTGGTCATCTAATTTATACGATAATTATTCTCGCACAAAGCGGAAATTGACGCCTTTGTACGAAAATTTTACCTGAAAATAGTGGCAACACTGCTCCGTGAACGAAGGCCCTGGAAAAGATTCGTTAAAATAGCCAATTCAGACTGATTTTTTTTTTGCACAAAAAACCAGTTAGGCTATAATGAGCAATGGCATAGAGCCATAAACTAAGTAAGTCTTGGTGGTGTAGTGGTATCGTTGCCGCTCACCACGTAGGCTACCCGGGTTCGATTCCCGACCGGGGTTGCTGATTAGAAATTAATTTCTCGGACTTGCCAGAGGCCAACTCAGCCTATCATCCCTCCGGGGGTCGGTGAATGGGTAGTTGTACTTTCAACGAGACAATCCGGATAATATACAACGACAATATTGTCACACAAATCGACACTACTGACTGGTGGCTAAGCGTCTAGTTGTGAGGGCTGCCAATTGAGAGGGGAGGGAAACAAGAAAAAAAGCAACCTTAAACTGATGGCAGGTAATGATTGCACTTGTTTGTGCGTTGTTAGTCTTGTTCGTGCCGTGTAGCCTTACCTTTGTTTAGGTCGTGCGATCTTGTATCACGATTTGTATGCTTTATATATTTTATAATAATTTATATTGATGCAGGCCTACGCAGTCGTTAAAACGTTACGCTACATCGCAATTTTCGCACACACTCTAGTTTATGCACTAATGCTAGTTGTACTATGCATCTATGCTCTAATGATATTATATAGGTCAACCTCCGGCAGCCTCACCAATCATAACTTCACTATTTCTGACAACCTGTGTTCGCGTGTAGCTGCGCGCATCGAGGAGTTAAATTTAAGGTCTCACGCGTCTCTAGATGAGTTCTGTCGATTTTCAACGTTTGTAATTGTGAAAGTTCTATCTCGAACACGGGTCGAGATAGATATCTTTTGTCAAAGATAGGGAAGTTATCATTGGTGAGACTGCCAGAGGTGAACCTATTATATGTCCTTATAATAATGTTACTGCTTATGCATCTTGAGGCGTGTTATATATGTTAATGCATACCCACCCGCAGCCGGATTGGGTCATTTCGTGGACTTCATATACCAAACAACCAAAATCTAACTAAACCCTAACCCTAATGCAGCCCTTGGCCTAGCCATGACGTGGACCGAAACCTTACTTGCTAACTCTAACGCAGCCCTTACCCGAAGATAATTGAGGTTTGAACTAGGCATCGATTTGTACATATTTTGATTTTTGGTGTGCTAGTCGAAACTAGCGGCGACGATTCGAACTGATGCTCTCGCCTTGGGTATGCATCGCAGGGCAGTGGGGGCTGATATCAACACAATTGCGGAGAAACTCTAGAATGGATTCAGTAAAATCACACCAAGCATATCTGTGAGCAGCTGGAACAGAGTATCAATGTTAACAAACTTGTGACAAAACTTAATTGATCGTGCCAGTCGATCGAGTCCAAGGCTCTTTCAAGCTGGTTTCAGATGATGTTGAATGTCTTTGATACTGAATTTGACGATGTTGAAAGTTCCAGATAATGTTGAAAGTTTGATACTGAAAGGTGCACAATCAAACTAGTTGCATCGGTTAAGTTGGTGATGGGGTCATTCTTGATTCTCATCTTACCTGGCCTCCCACATTGTCAATAAAGCTAACGTCTCGGTGCCGTTGCCCATACTGCCCCATTTCTGCTCAGACATAAATTGACCTATACAGCACTCACCACTGGATCATGCCTCGAGTACAGCAGCTTCCTGCTTGGCCCAGCTGCAAAGATACATCAAAAGAAATTAGACGTCATCCAGCGATCGACGGCAAGAATCATATATGGCCTACTTCATGATCACACCCGAATCTTTCCTGACTGCACTACAGCTTCCCTTTAGGTCTGGAGCTAGCGCGTATGAGACCCTGCAGAATCACGTCAAGCAAACGAATTGTTGCTGCAGCAATTCCCTTACATTATACTGCGGACGTTATAGATGCCAATGCTATAATAATAATAAAAAGTTATTAATAAAGAAGAAATAAAGAAGAGAGAAAGGCATTATTATTCCATGAATCACAATTTTGAAATAACACACATGTAGGCTACAAGCCTACAGGTACACAGGCCTTTAGCATGAGAGGGGCAGGGGGTGCAGTGCTGCCCCGGTTCTAGCCTCTGCCCTCCCTACTCCCTCAAAAATTGTACGGCAGTGACATGTTGCTGCCTCCTGCTCAGAATACATATGACATTGTGCCCCCCTTGCCCTGAGGAGGTTCAGGAGTTTTGGTGTAGTGACGGTAGGCTAGACGGATAGAGCCAGAAAGTATCTCTCCGTATCTCCCTCCCCCCGTGATACATTGTGGCATTGGTATACGATAGTCTTTAAAGAAATTTGTCCCGACTCGAAGGTGTATCAGATGCTAGTAATGTTGCTGAGTGCGGTACTGGTATGTGTTTTGTTTTTTCTTGATGTTCTGAAGAACATCAGTCAACATGTAAATGTTTTAATGCTGGAGCGTTTGAGGATGCTGCGGTACCAAGGAACACAGGAGCGGGGAGGGTGGTTGTTGTCGAGCCTAAGCCTGGCCTACGTACCGTTGCTAGCTGCACTACTAATCACAATTTCAAGATATATAGTGTTTCAACAGTATGATAATATTTAGGTACTTTGCAGAACATAGTCCTGGCATACGTTAAAGTTTATAGATAGACATCTTTGTCGCAACACTTCCTGACTCTTTCCTTCTATGTTCCCTTTTCCGCTTGTTCTTTTGCAGGAATCGCTTCTGCACATTATTTTATTATTATTATTGCCTCTGTGTATTTAATATATCAATTAAATAATCTTTATTAGGTCAAGTCTTTTATAATTTAATTTTTTGCAATTTTTGTAAATCTTATTTTTTGTGTGGTTGCAGGTCATATCATAAGGAGTGCTGTCATTTAGGTCTGTGTTCAACAATGAAAGATGGCATAGACTGCAGCTCTAGATCTCCAACCGTTCGGTGTGCCCTTGGACACTGACAATCTTGGCTCTCAGAGTCTTAAGCATTTGAGGAGGAAGCTTTTGAGAACTTTCCTTATCGGCTCTGCAACTGCTACTACATTTCCTGTGGACAGAAATTTTAGCGGCGCTCAGCATTGCAGGTAACTTGGAGACTTGGTCGGAATGCATTATTCAATAGGTTCTCTTAGAGATCGATGAAGTTTACTGCCTTGTTTTATCTACTTTCATGGTTAATATACAGTGTACACTCAACCCTAACGAGTCAAAGGTATCATCGCATCAGGCACTGTAAAGGTGACAGAAATCAAAGGTCACACAGGGTACCAAGATGAACTGCAGAGTTGTCAGGAGCGTATGGGGCTTGCTGATAAAGTCATCTGCTTGCACAATTTTACAAAAATGTATATATCTAGGTCGTGATGATGTGATCATGTGACTGATACCATTGTTTTTGCTGAACGGACCAGTGGCACATTGTGTAGACTTGAAATCATGTACTCGCGGAGCATTGTCAGACGTGGTTGATAACATTTTGTAAGCCCGTGTAATTTTTTATTCAATTTGCCTACGGCATGATGCGTTTCGGTACACTGTACGAACTGTGAAAAGTACGAAGCACTACAACATCTCTACGTTGGTTGCGATCATTATTTTAGTATTGTTTGTTTTGCGATTTCTTAGCAATTGCATGAGTTTTCTTTTAAAACTTGTTGAAAAATGTGTTTTTTTCTAAACGGGTTTTCTAATCTGTATGACTTTGTCATTCACTGTTTGCTGAGGCATTATATTATCACATGCGAACAATAGTGTTAGGCTATAATTATGTCACTTTCGAGACATTGTAAAATGTTCTAGTTATTTTCTTTTGAGGGAGCCAGTCAGTAAGACCGCAGCTTCGAAATTTAATCCGATGGCTTCAATGGCATCATTTTCAGCTTATAAACAAAGGTACCAACTCAGTCCAACGCAAATTCTTCTTTTGAGTACTTGCATAATTATGGTTAGCGGCGAATATTTTTATAATCTTATTTTATTGAATATGTGAGGACCATTAAGAAGCATACATGTTTGCCGTTTAAGTTAGAATCCGACTTTTAAAATTTCTTGCAATTTGAAAAAGAAAGAGAAGTGCTGGCGGTATGCTGAACAAATCTGTATTATTCCTTCTTCTTTGCTGTTCCTCTCATATCATACATTTGATTCAAATGGCTATATAATGGCCTATATTAAATTTATGTTGAAATCTCTATACCGTTAAATATACAATTCCGTTAGGTCCAACGTTTAGATCACCTTTCCCTTTAGATGGGTAGTACCCAGTCTTTCAGTTTTAATATTAGCTCATGAAAGTTCAGTGAACTTGTTTTTATGAGCCTACGGTTTACATTGGCTGTTATCCAGAGTCTAGCCAGCCTCGCGCAAGGCTTCGATTTTTATGACTCCACCTAGTTGCTTGCTGACGCACTGACTCTCGACTGCAGCCGAAATTCAGACGATTGCATTGAGCAACCGTCAACGTCAGTCTTAGACCTATGCTTATTATGATATTGTAGCAGCCATATCCGCATTAGCCTTAAACGCTTGTTTGAGTTTAATTTGTGTAATAGTTTAATAATAGTTATATTATTAAGTGAAGCCCAATATTATCTAAATTATTGAGCCCAATACGCGGTATTGGGCTTATGGTCCACGTTATAGTTTTGACATCGAAAGACGTCTTTGGGGACCTCGCCTCGTCTCGTGGGCACCAGGCGGATGTAATTTAGGAAACCCAGACGAAGAGGAAAGGAGAAAGTGGAAGACAAAGCCCGATCAGTTATTAATTTGTCTGTCCAGAGAAGAATTTACATTTAGGGGGAAAGATGTGTTTTCGAATCACAAAGAAACAAAGTGCTGAAAGAGGGAGTGAGTTCCAAATTGTAGATGCAGCAAAATTATTTAACGACGGCCATTGCAGTTCTAATGAATATCAGATGTGATAAGCAGATCTATGCTTGCCGGTGGAAAAGTTGCTAGACAGGCTTTACAGGTTAGGAAGCACAAATAGGAAAATGTATGAACTATGAAGTTTGATGATTATGTAGCGTTTTGTAGGTTATGGAGGCATGAACAAATTGTATAGAAAAAAATACAAAAATAAAATACATGCATTTAGAAAGGTAAGGTTTTGGTTCAAATTTTAAGTTCAGTTTATAGCTGTTGTGAACATAAGCTATAAATTAGGTTATTAGGTGTAGGTAAGGTTTACCCAATGATTCTAAATTTGTTGCCTGTATGTTTTGCTGTCCCCTATTGGGTACACAGCCGCTTTAGGCAGAACAGTGTTGGTATGAAGTGCTAAGCAATCATCGGTCTAGAGTTCAGTAACGACTGCAGTTGTCATGGATTCTATTAATCGTTGTTCCTCGCTGGTGGCTGCAGACAGTGCAGACTATTACTCACCTGCTGCAGAGTGAGCTACATGATGCTGCCATATAAATTGCACTGTCAGTCCACTGTCTGTCCAGTCCTCTGCATGGTTATGGTAAACAAGGCAAGTCTGCGCGCAGAGGAGGCTTGAGTGAGTTGAGTCGCTTCAATCAATAGGCTACTAGTATCGTTGTCCTTTCTGCAGAGTGTGTGCAAACCACCGGCGCCGGGGTCCTATGGAAAAATATCGGTCTCAAAAAGAATCCCCTCTCAGATTTTTTCAAGATTTGTCCTGAAATTATTTACTAAATGCTCGTGAAACTGTAAGCATTCGTTGCTGGCATCTTGTGGAACATGTGCGTACAATTTTATCCATTCAACTTAATTTTTCATTTATTGTGAATTTTAATGCCAAATTTGCAACGCTGTACAAAGATGCCTCAAACGTCCAATAAAAACGGACACAGACATTTGAACTTTGACGCAGGTTTGGAGATCACCCTTACCCACCTCGGGCCCAAAAATAATGATAATCGGATGATTGGTTTTACAAAGAGACCGTTTCTTGTCCGACTATGTATGGGAGGATACATTTAAATGAAGGGGGATACTTTATTACAGATAAAATTTCACCCGTTATGACTTAGTTGTAAATGTTGCCATTTATCTAAAAATTGTATGAGCTAAGCAGCAAACAACGATTCATATTGCCACAAAATTTCATTCAAATCAGTTCAAGACCAGTTTTTATGCTATGACTGGTTGATTGTGTCAGGGAGGGATGACATATCGCTGGGATACGGTATTTATCACGCCGGCTCGACGTCGATAATGTCAGTTGTTAGCTGGGGTTGCTCACTGGCAGATCACCGGCCGAGCCCCAATCCGCGTCAGCCAGATTTGAACCATCGTGCATCGTGGTCGTGCTATTTATAGAACAGATTGCGCTGTAATTGCACAAATATATTTTATATTTAATCCCATCCTAGAACTTCTCCAAGCTAAGCCTAGCCCATACCGAAGCCCAATCCTTATATATTACTCTGACTCGCATCCAACTCTGAAATCCCTGCAAGTCGGGGTACAAAGTATTGGCTTTTAGTCCAGAACCCCCCTTGCGAGTTGTGAAAGGTGACTAAAGAAGGAGAGCAGTTTGTGCCTGACCCTCTGCACAGAACCGGGCTGTAATAATCATTGTTGCTACACACGGTCCTTTAACTCCCAAAACCACCACATCAAACTCTAACGACACGTGGACACTCTTAAGTCATAAACATAATGGTCCCTAGTTAAAAAAATATAAATTGAATTTTCTCTTAAAATGTGACAGTCCTATTTACTTGACACCCGCTGTCGGGCGCGGCTCGAGACAGTCTGGTCGTTAAGTACACTGCGCAGCGGTGCGACTGAGCGGCTGAACGCGAGTGGTTGTCGCTGATAGGCTGGCACTGGTCGGCTGCAGTCTGAAGTCTGTCTGCACTAAGCAGGTATACGGTGACTCAGTGGCGCGCGCCACTAGCGAGGAGGCGCTGAGAGAGCCGCGCTCGACACTGCTGCAGCGGCTGCGCTGCTGTGGATGCAATCAGTAACGGATAAATCTGCAGCAAATAATGTTTTTCTTGTTTTTTGTAGTTTAGAGACCGTGTGTAGCACACCAGGGCTACATACAGTCTGGTTCTGTACAAGAGAGCCGGCACAGAATCGATCCCCTTTCTTTAGTTGCCTCTTACGACTCGCCCGTGGAGCTCTGGGCTGCAAGCTAGTTCTTTATTCCCTGGCCTGCAGGGGGCTAGGATAATAATTATATAGGATCATAATAACAAGTAATAGGATAAAGGTGCAGCAAATAATTATGCGTAACACTGGGGTGAGGGAATCAGCCGCAATCAGGGTAAAACGTGGTTTTTGTGTCTTTTCAATGGTTAGGGTCGCGATTAGGCTAGGGTGAATTTTGCTGCATGAGTAAGGTGATTGTGCCGTCTGCAGTGCAGCAGCTCAATGTACCAGCAGCTTAGTGTAGCAGCAGCTCAGTGTAGCAGCAGCTCAGTGCAGCAGTCGCTCAGTGCAGCAGCCGCTCAGTGCAGCAGCATCTGCTCAGTCCAGCAGCAGCCGCTAGTACAGCATCCGCTAGTGCAGCAGCCGCTAGTGCAGCAGCCGCTAGTGCAGCAGCCGCTAGTGCAGCAGCCGCTGGTGCAGCAGCCGCTGGTGCAGCAGCCGCTAGTGCAGCAGCCGCTAGTGCAGCAGCAGCTGCTCAGTGCAGCAGCCGCTCAGTGCACCAGCAGCTACACAGTGCAGTAGCAGCAGGCGCTCTGCGGAGCGCCGCTTGAGCATGTTTTTGGAACGGCTGCTGCACTGCTGTTTTTGCTGACGACTTGCTGCCGATTCAGCTGTTGCCGCAATCACTGCTCCAGACAATGTCTGAGCAGGGCTCGCGCATCGTTTCAATTGGGGTGGGGGGTTATCATTTTTAAGGCCCTGGAGGGGTTGAAAAATTGGACCCGAGAGGGTCAGTTTCCTGAAAATGAGGTGAGAGGATCGACGAGAACCTATTGTCAGAGGCGGAGGATGCTGGCGTTTATTCTCTCAGTTTGAATTGACGACCGAGTAAGGGGAGGGGGGTACCCCGGAGTAGGAATGGTCCCCTTTTCAAAATTTACTGGCAAAATTGATTATTTTCTCATGCCTAATTGTTTCTGCTTTAGAGATATAAAAACATGAGGAAGTTGAGAAACGGGGGTGGGGGTTAAAAAGGCAAAAAAGCCTGAGGGTTTAAAGTATCTTAACTCGATCTCCCAGGATGCTGCTTTTGAAGGGGTGGGGAATGCCACCGCCTCAAGCCCCCCGTCGATGCGAGCCCTGTGTGTGAGCATACGCAGCCTGTTGCACTCGAGCTGCGGTCTGCGCTCGCGAGCGGTAAAGAGCGTGAGAGTTCTGTTGACCAGAGATGGTGAAGGGGGATTTTTGTGCGCTGCGCGATGAGCCTGTCTGGAGAGCGCGGACGTGACTGCAGGGCGCCAAGTTATGGCAAAATGAATGACTTGAGGGTCAATATGACCTGCATACTCTATGGCCCTTGCATTGTCGTTGATACTCTGTATGGCTTTTATCTTTGGGGTCATATATAGATTTTTAGCAGTTTGAATTCGTTACTTTTTGGCAGTAAGCATGCGTAACAGGATTTATTGAATCTATTTTTGAATCTATCTATTGATTAATCTATTGATTAATCTATTGGTTGATCTATTGATTAATCTATTGATTAATCTATTGAATTATGAAGTTGAATTATACAAAGTAACTGCATTTTTTTGTTTGTTCTGTTTATGTTCATGCTTCTACGCGAATTTTGATAATTTACTCTTTTTAGACGCTTGCTCTGTGATGCGGACTGCAGGAGCTGGGTTTTTGCGCCGGATTCCCTTCTTGACTCCAATCGAAGAAATTATTATCGGGTACAGGGTTAGCAGCTAGCGACAACAGCCTTGCTGAAAGGCCTGTAACGCCATGGTTTTATAGTTGCCGGCGCCAGGATTTGAACCTAGGGTCTCTGAGACTGAGCCAACCAATATCCTTGCAAGAAAGGGGTGAAGGGGTGGGCTTGGTTGTGGAGCAATACAAATCCATCGGGAGTATCGAGCGAGCAGCTAATAAGGAAAATTCTGAATAAACGTTCTGGCTTAATAATTTCACCACTTGGTATATAGTACAATTATTTATAGGAGGACAGCGTTTTGTCTTGACAATCTTAGCCTGGACGTCTCCCAGCAGTGGACCGTCCCCGCGCACTTTGGGTACTATGTATGTATGCCAGTGGATAGGAATCACTTTTGATCTTGGGGACCTGGCAAATTTGGAGATCTTATGTCAAATAATCTTATGTCAAGGCCAGTCTCCAAGCCCTGAAAATATGAAGCATATATATTTACTTTTGGCCGAGTTAGCGTGAATTTGCTACTTAGGGGGTTATTTTTTGTAACGCACTCTGTATCTACAATAACTGTATCTGTGTACTTTATGAAACTGTAATATATTAGCCTTGCTTGGTGAATGTTTGTGCAATGATACTTGATGGCACGCGCCAGAAATGCCGCTGTCGATCGATTTCGTCCTCATCTCAAGTGTTTACTATTTTTAAAGTGTCATTGGTTCTGTCATTATGATGTGTTCAGTTTTCAATCATCAAAGTATGACGGCCTAGTTGCGCTTCTGCCATTGGTACTGTTTAAAGCAGTGGTTATACCTATTAAATCTTTTCACCTATTATCATCTTTACTCGCTCAAACGTCTGCTTCAATTCTTGATACTATAAAATATAGGCTAGAATTTAAAATGTTACCATTTTGAATTCTTGCTGATGTACAAAAAGTGTGCTCGAAGTTCATTGTATCTATTAAATGCCTAGATGCAGTAGTGAGAACTTTGTTGGCCATTGTAAAGTTTACAGTTCTATGTATAGTATATAGCACTATGGGTCTGTGCCTACTTCCTGATTGCTATAGCAACGATCTTTTTATCAGTCGTTAGGTGCACGGTTGTGTAAGCCTAGTATTGCCTGTTCACTATTCAGCCGCTGCGCAATGTCCGAGGCTTCAAGGCCATACAATGCACACCTTTACCGGTATTTTTGTCTCGCCTGCAGCCAAGCACGGGCTGTCTGGTAGTCGGTGCCAGGAACCGCTGCTCTACGACAGCCGCAGACAAATCAATTATCTGTCTGCTCGTCCATAGCTGCTGCTGCTGCTGCTGCTGCTGCTGCTACTGCTGTTGCTGCTGCTGCTGTTGCTGCTGCTGTGCAGCGTTGAAGAGCGACCTCGTTGACATTAGTCATAGTATGGCGGCGAGCTGGAGCTGGTTGTCTGGGTGTCTGGCCAGGCCGCCAGGGGTGGGAAGAGATGGGAAGAGGTGGTGAGAGGTGGGAAGGGCAGGGGCGGCTGCCTATGGCCGTAGTGGCGACCTGTCTAGACAGCGTCGCGGAGCGAGACAGCGCTTCTTTTGCGGCTCATGAAGATTTAGTAGTGCGAGTGGGGTGAGAATGCCCCACATAAACTTGAAGATTCTCGGGTATGTGCCTCCCAAATTAAAAAAAATTAATTTGAACTAAAAGCGAATGTGACGGTTAAATTTTTAACTTTTGAAAACTTTTGAATTTTTATTGAAAAATGGATCTTCATTCTTGCAAGTTTGCTTTTTGATTTGATTATTGTTCATGGCAATAAAGAATTTTTTTATTTCCCAAGTTTTACTTTAAAGACTATTTAATGGTATAAGCTTTACGGTACAGTACAGTACAGTACAGTACAGTACTTAGCAAACGTTTGATCTGCATCTCTGTGCTCCTATGAGCTGAGAAGTTGAGACCCTTCTCAAGTTGTATAGTCCTTGTTGAGTTTTTTTTTTAGCTTTGATTTTTTATCGTTCATTGTCAGTTGTATGATTGTATGATTTACTTAGTTTTAAGCTTAAGATTTCCTTGATCTCCTTCTCTACAGATGTAACAATATATCTGAACAGGTGTTATATTGTTTCTGGGTTTCATTAAATCCAGGGCCGCAATGAGAATTCTGCTGTGAAGAGGAAAACTGTAGGAAATTCTGTATTACCATATTCTGGAATTACTGAAACGTTCATAGGCCCAGTTGTTCAATAGAAAGTTCTCTGAATGACCTCAGATTATTCAAACAACTCCCCAATAAAAGCGAGTTAGAGTTACCATATCTGAATGATCAGCGATTTAATGCGCGACTGATTGAGTCGACGGGTCGTGACATTATTTTTCTTCTGTCACAATTTTAAACCAAATTACTCTCGATTGAGCAACTGGCCCATAGTATTTTAAAATTAATTTAGATTTTTGAGATCAATTACAGTGAAACGCTCCATCAGATAAAGCTTAGCTGAATGAAATATACTGTAATCTCTACATGCAAGATGCATTTGTTCAGGAGTCTTTTTTTAGAGTCAGGGAATCGTATCCTGGCGACTGCGAAACTGATAATATTGGATTACCTTTGCCCTTCGTATACGTTACGTTACGTATGCCCTTCCGTTACGTATTCCCTTCTGTTACGTATGCCCTTCCGTTACGTATGCCCTTCCCTTCAGTAAGGCTGTTACCATTTAATGTTGCCCCCTGAAATCTCAGGCTATTTTATTGTTTTGGTTGCTGACAGAAGGGCATCTGGTCATCCTTGTCTTCTTACGTCAGGTACTTTGGTGTGCAGAGCCAGGTAGGGCAGGTAGGGGTAGGGCAGGTAGGGGTAGGGCGGTCTCTCCAGGCTCATTCTGGAGATGTGTCCAAGCCACTTGAGGCGTCTTTGTTCTATTTTCACATCAGTGATATTTCATGCCCAAGTCGTTGCCTGCTACTTCGTTTCTCTGCAGTCTGGACACATCTAGCATTTCAGTAGTCAATAGTTTCCTCTCTGGATTTTTTTCAGGGTCCAGCATTCCGAAGCATGGAACAATATTGGAACGATCATAGTTTGGTAGTCCCAATATTGCTCTATGGGGCGGAATACTAGACCCTGAAAAAAGCCACGAGAGGAAACTATTGACTACTGAAATGAGTTAGCTTTGAAGAATGTATGTGTATGTATGGGTGTGGAGACTGCAGAAAATCAGAAACGAAGTGACAAGGCAACGTCTCAGTTAAATGCGGTAAATCAACTCAAATTAAATATATCCTTTATGTAAAATGCAGAACCGATGTATATAAACTTTAAATCTTGTGCAGAATGAAATTGGCATTGCTTAGACAGACCTAAACTGTCAAGTCAGAGATTCAGTGTATACTGGAGAGAATATAACTCGATAGTGATATATGATTAATGTTAATCGAGGTGTAGAATCTGCCTCCATGAAAGGGAAAGTGAGAGCTCTGTCCAATTCGAACTGGAAAGTATATATCGCTGAAAATGAAAGGAAGGGCGACTGATGTATGAAGCGTGTGCATTGTGTACTGTGTAAGAAGTGCAATGATGTATGGTGGTGAAATATTGGCAATGAAAGCTGATCATGAGGCCTGATTTTAGCGGACAGAGATGAAAATGGTGAGGTGGATGAGTGGGGTGTCATCGAAAGAGAGAAAGTATAGTGTCGATCTCGAATCTACAATGGGGTTGGAGGCAGTGGGGGAGGTGGTAAGAAGAATCCAGCTGAGATGACCGGGGCATGTTTTGAGAGAGGAATCAGATAATTGGGTACGAAAATGTATGGATTATGATGTAGATGAGAAAAAACGTATGCCGAGACCGGAAACGAAGTGGAAAAGCTTTACAGAGAAGGATATGAATGCTAGAGGATTAAGACGTGAGGATGCGATAGATAGGATAAAGTGGAGGGCGGGTGTTCAGGGCTGCAATTGGCCCTGCGTCAGCGGGGAATGCGGCCACAAAACGCCATTGTGTGTATGCGTTTGAGAGAACGTAGCTCGACTGGCAGAATAACAGCGCAGTATCATCAATAATCTTTCTTCTATCATCTATCATATTATCTATCATCTTATAACCTTTGATGTCCCTTTCGGACCGCAGTTTATTGTACCAGTGACGACTACTCATTGTTAACCTACATGTATGTTGATCTGCTGTGAGCTTCTGAATGAAATACAAATACAATACAAATACAATGATTTTAATTGATGTCAGTCGTGCTGGTAGAGTACTATTAGCTAGAATTATGTGGCAACGGATCAAGGATGGGTCATTGTGCTGTTATTGCCCCTAAGGCATAGAAGAGATAATGTTCAACTGGTCGGCATTCCAGGTTCTATCAGCGAGCGCTGCGGTGCATGGTTTGGTGTTCCTGTACCTGATACCGGCCTGGCGGAGCTCTGCATTTATCGATCTCGCGTGCTGTCTGGGCTAACGTTTAAGGATCAACTATTTCTGATGCTATCGGTGCTCTTTAATAGTAGCTTTCCACAGTGCAGCGGGAGTAAGTTGCCCTTTGCATATGCACATGTGCCATAAGGGCCATTCTCTAATGACATCATGTCTACCTTGTTTAGCGATTGGGCTATGGCTCACACTGTTATCTTTAGCTGCCTGAATTTGGGTTATCACCAGGCTTAATTTTAGTTCTGCATTTATTACAGTACTGTAAAACATGACATTTTTGCATGCATGGGACTTTTTCGAATTTCACGAATCTGTAAACGGTGCGAAAATGACATGCGCGAAAATAAAGTTGCAAAAGCTTTTGATCACATTGGTTTTTCAAAAGATTTTGAACACCAACATGTAATCTTCATGTGACCACATATGGGTCACACATATGGGTATATGTAGGTCACATGTGGGTTTTTTCTAAAGGGGACGTCACAAATGGCGTGCGTCGATAGGCGAGCTGCATAGCCTCAGTACCTTTATTTGATTTTTCCCCAACTATTCGTCTAATTTGCGCCATGTTTACGCCAGAGAGTCAAGTTTCACTAGAGGCTCAAATAAAGGCCAATATAATATATGTCTTCACAAAACATGGAAAGAAAAGCGGGAATGGATTAAAAATGTAATTTTAAACCATTGCATCACAATAGCTCTGGGGGGGGTTGCTGATGGTTGCTTTTTGCGGCCTGTGCAGTACAGAACTCACGATTGGGGGGTGGGGGGCGGCGGCTACAGACACTTTTTCCGTCACGTCACAAAGAAGAGAAAAGAGGGACCAGTGCTTTTTTCTCTCTTTGACACTTTCATTTCGCTTTTTACCAGTCATTTGCCATTTTGAACACTGCTTTTTATATTTCAACAGAGACTTAGTTTTATTGTCTCTTTTTAGAACTTGTTTACACATCGTGCTCATTTTCACGTTCAACATTTTAATCAAAAACCTATGCAAAATAGCTAGCTTGAGAGGCTCGGTCCCCCTGACAGAAGTAGAAGGGGGCCTTTTGAGGCCCCCCCTCCCCCGACCCCTTTGTTTGACGGTAACAAGGGGATCGGCCCATTAACAAGGTTCCCGGCCCCTCTGGCCCACCAGAACTTAAGCACTGCTATGCCATGTTGTCATGATATAATTTATGTATGATCCTGCTTTGTAAATGACTCGCTGTCCCTGCATTTGGTAACTTAGGGTAATTATGCTAGTATCCATATCTCTGTGCACAAAGTGTGCAAGTATGTACAGTTGTAGGCTACATGAGCCTGCTCTCTTTATGACAGTGTATGCCAGCATGCGTTTGCCTTTTTTCTGTGCAGACTACAGAGTATGCGCATAACAGAGTGGAGTGTCCAGGATTTAGAAACTATGAGGGAACCTGGAATGAACGGTAGTTAAAATGGTGAAAAATGGATCGTCAGACTTTACAAAAACGTCCTTTAAATGAGATCTAAATGCCAACGGATTTGGAGGATGGCTAGGATATTTTAGTCTCTCATAAGTTTAGCCCGCTATGTGAATGATTCCCCCTTTCTTATCTTTCGCTCGAAAGTCCGACATGAATGTTTGGGGAAGAGAAATTTGAAAAAATTGTGTCACTGAAGTGCTGTTTTCTTTATTTGCAACTCTTATATTTAAATCACATCTGATTTGGAGTAGGGCAGGCACAATGTCGGATTTAGTTTCAGTGAGGATTTTGCCAAAAAAATCGATTTTTACTCAGAGAAAATATAAGAACATATCGAAATCTAACTAACTAACCTCCTTTTTATCATGTAATCTGTTAATATCCATGTTTTCGCACAGATGTTTACACGTTTTTGCCCGCGTTGATCAGGACTGCTGGAGCTGGGTTTTTACGGCCGGATGTCCTTCCTGATGCCAACAAAATGAATAATTATCTGATTATAAGAAATGTCGAAAACGCTTCATATTTTCAACAATGCTTTTGACAAAATCAACGTGCAGAAAGCGGGGAGTGTGGGGGTCGCGCGACCCTTTCCATCCGCCAGTGGGCAGACAGTGGGGCTAGTGCACGCCGCCAAATCAATATCGCAGTGCTAAAACGCAGCCTCGGCGCGCCACCGGCGTTAGGCAGGCCAGAGCTGTCTGCTAGCCCAGGCCATTGCACGGCCCAGACGGTCCGCCGCCGCGCCTGTCTGATACCCGGCGTACAATAGGCCTATCTATATTTAACACATCGTTAAATCGATTTCTTCTGAAGATTTAATGTCGTTGAAGAACTTGCGATCTAATAACACGTAGGGTCGACGAAATTGGGAAAAAAGACAGCGGCAGACTGCTGGTTAAGCTGCAACGCTGCGGCAGTCTGCGGGTTAGTCTAGTGTCTGTCTACTCAAAGCAGAGACAGGTGGCGGTTTAATTTTTCTGGACCAAACGAATTAAGGCTTCAAGTTGTTGACGAGATAGACGGTTGCAGTTCTCAGCAGTTCATTATGCCTATTGTAATCAACTAATTTGCTACATTTTGCATCCGTTTGATTTTCTGATGAGCTAGTTGTATGCTGTGGCAATCTGGCCGATGCCAGTCAGCCATTTAGTTTGAATATTTCTAACAGACAACAGCGCCAGTGAAATTTGATACAGAGTTGTTTACGTTTGGAGTACATGCGGTGTTGTAGATTTGCCTTCGGCTTGAATTGGGAATAGTTTGGAATAATCGTGTGGAGTGAGAAGTCTGTGCTAAAGTTTCATGGATCGACCACAATTCTTGGATATCTAGTTGTAAGTACACGATTAAGAACACTATACATGTGCTTTTATGCTTAGATAGCTTGTTTTCGTGTACAGATCACCCACATATCTTTGATTGCTTTTGAACTGTATATATAGTATTATTGCCTTTCTGGAATCTTAGCCACTACACCACAGCGAGTCGCTGTGATATAAATGTAGTGGTTTAGGTGTCAGCATTAGAAGTCCCGAGACAGATTCAAGTTTTGATACCGGAAACTATGAAATGATTGTGTGCAAGGCTGCTAAACACTTTGTAAGTGTCGCTAGCTGCTAACCACAGTGCCGGATAATTTGTAATTGTGGTTCGTATCTGGAAGGGCATATGGCCATAAAAAACTGCAAAGCTCAGGTATCAGTACCTGCACGAAGACATAAACATTACCAGATTAGACGACAGGAAGGTGGCTGCATAGTTAGCACCTTCTTAGATCTGATCTAAGCCCCCCCCACCCCATGCCAGATACTTACTTATTTGGTTGGCGTCAGGAAGGGCATCCGGCCGTAAAAACTCGGCTACAGCAGTCCTCATCAGGGTGCTTTGGCTAAACATGTGTGAAAACATGGACATTAACAGATTACACAATAAAAAGGCGGTTAGTTAGTTATTTAGGCTTAGATCTGATCCAGTTGCAGTAATTAACTTGCTCAGCTTTGATTAGGTGGTATTTAAAACTAAATTTGCATTCTAAGGAATCTCCTAATTTTGCTACCCTGGATGGAAGAACGTGTGGATTGTGGAGTTATAATTAGTAATCGAATATATGTGGAGGCCGATGATGTTTTTAGCAAATGTTATATGAAATCAAATGATGACAAAATTTCAATTCTTGTTTTGAGTAGAATGACTAGTATAGAATAGGTCTAGTAGGTAGGCTGATGCTTGATATCAAATTGCAGACTCGCATGTAAATTTTACGTTTGATGAAGGCAAGCCAGAATTTATTCAGGGAAGCATTTGATTACAAACAATTTCAAATGTTTGCCTGGGGGTAATCTTGATGGATGATAGCCAGCCTTTTTAATGCAAGCATTTGAAATGCTTGCATGAAGTTCTACAAAGCAGTTGAGCTTGGTAATTATAATTAACCCACGTGCTTGCCACTGATAAAGGCGTTCATGTTTCAGCATTGAAAAGAAGATTTATAAATTGTCGTATACCGTTGCAAGCCGAAGAGCAAGGAATTGGCTTGCAGCTCAGAGCTCTCCGGGCGAGTCGTAAGAGGTGCCTAAAGAGGGGAGAATGGTCTGTGCGTGGTCCTCCGCACAGACTGGACTGTACTTCGTCACTACAAGCGATTCTTGAACTCCCAAAAACGCCATTTGAAAGAAAGTTGAATTCGAAGTGATTTATTTTAAAAGCAGGGTGCATCAGAGCCCATTGCGTTATAGGGGAGGGCATAATTTAAGGAATTTTGTGGTCTCCACATATTTATTTTTACTTGGTGCAGTAGGAGTAGCCGAAGCTATGCCTAAAGCACTAGTAACGTCGATTTATCTTCTGCTGTTAGCCTGTGAGCGGGGGTGTGGGGGGTGCTGACCGAAATTTTGGAGCATTTCTTGACAGCCATTCTTCCTCTAAATAACCATATTCACATCAATCTTGGTGTGCACTATACATCTTTTGCCCTAATCGGCAAATCGACATCCAATTCTATGGTCTCCACATATTTGCTGTGATTTCACCCCAAAACTGAACAATCAATCTTAAATTATGCATGAATATGCCAGAATTTTCAGAAGGTATTAGACCCTACACATTTTTGGCATATGGCAAATTGGTTGGACTACACCCTTCTTTTATGCCCTGGGAGGTAGCGCTCGGACTCGCTTCACGCCCTCCCTGACAAAGCAAAAATTGATGATCTTTGGTGGTGAAGGACCCCATGATCGATCGTGTCAACGCTGTGCAAACATCCACTGGCGGATCGATCCCTTGGCTGGGTGCAGCGTTTCTTTATATTTTTGATGGAAGATGGATGAAAAATGATGAAAAATGGTCGCAATTTTGTAGATAGATGAAAAATGATGAAAAATGGTTGCCATTTTTTCTAAATGCGCAATATAATCTTAGTTAATTTTAACTGATAAATATAAAATAAAAATATGCGGATTTATTAATTTAAAGAAGTTTTATAAGCCTGTACAAATCTGCGAAAATTTTGTCTTGCTTTCCTGCAATTCACGACTTTTATCTTCCATGATCCCAGTGACACCTCGTCATCAGATCTACTATCAACTGCTTCTTATCAAGATATCACCGTGGCTGCATTTTTGTGCTAGTTGGAAATCTTTTGAATATCCCTTGAGTGCCTGAGTTTGTACAATTTTCATTCATCAATTTATTGTATTCCTTCTATTTTATTCGTGTGTAAGTAATAGGCCTATTCTGTAGCATCATATTTCATAGCATCATATTTCACATCTACAATGTAATGCGTGTTGAAATGATGGAATTTATATTTCCTTGACTTTCTTATGACTTTTCTATGACTTTGATATGATTTTTTATAAGACCGAATGACCAATGTGGGGGAGTCTCATCGTGGGAAACGTCCAACCTGTGTTGACACGGAAAAGTGGACGTAAACCGTAAACGATGATGATGATGATGAATAATAAGACTTTGCACAAAAAATAATAGAATTTAAAACGTTGGAACTTTTATTTATTTATTCTTTTTGCCTGCATATTTCCTACTATAATGCTTGTTATTCGAATCGTAGTGCTGTGTTTAACTCTAGCAAGTGTTTAGCCACTCTAATAAGCATAAAATACCTTTTTTAGCAGTTATCGCTGAAATATTGTGCTTGTCATTAGCAAATATTGTATGCATATATTTTAAGATTTTGAGATTCTATAAAGTTCTGTTAAAAGCGGTTTAAAATGACTTGCAGGTTTGCCATGCCTTTGATCTCTATAATACCGGTGGCATATAAACTTCTTTATGATACGGGTTAGTAATATCAATAACATACAATTAAATTTGTGCATCTGTGTTGGCATAATCCATGCACATTCTCATTTGTTGTTCTACTGATAGAGTGATACAGTAAGACAAACCGGTAGATACAGAGTAAAATGTCTAATTTCTTTCAGGTGCAATACATGTTTGGCAATGTTCCCATATGAATATACACCATGGTTTAAAATTAAGCGGCCAAACTGATTCCTTCTATAACTTACAACATGCATACAGTAATGAAAGCTCAATGAAATTGTTACAATTTTGGATCGTCTGAATAGTCCAGAACATATGAATACACACCGTGGTTCAAAACTAAGCCGCCCAACTGATTTCTTCTATAATTTACCACATGCCATACTGAAATCTCCCGTAAATTTTTAACAATTTTGGATGGAGTGAATAGTTGATTTTCGAACCAAATTTTATTAAATTTTATCCAGCGGTTATAAAGATGCAGGCTGTCAAAGTTGACCTTAAGAAACATGTCAACCAAGCACATAAACTGCTTAATTGCGGTGTACATCTTTCTTGCAAGCTAATAATTGTTTGCACTGGTGTCTCCAGTATCCTGGTGACGACAGAATGTTCAAGTTTATCCATTTTTCGGTTATTTCATGATAATAGTGATATTCGATATTGATAAATTTCTTTAAACGTGCTCTTTTTTACAGGCATCATATACCTGTAAATTGTGAGAATTGACAGCGGGTCACTTTTTGTAGGGTAGTGCTTTGAAGGCTATCGTTGCACTCGTGCGCTGGAACAGGGGTGTAGTCCTAAAAAAATAAGTGGGGGAACGCCTGGATCAGTGGCGTAAGCAAGATCTTGCTGGAATTTTTGCATGTTTTTGCGCTTTGTTTTAAAACTGTTGCATGTACAAAAATACAATAAAATTATTA
>JAQIWG010001767.1:0-22936 GCA_034695025.1 Chamaedrilus cognettii | reverse complement strand
GCAAAGATACACATACAAACATAATCGCATAGTAATACAACTACGTCACATTATCGCTACTGAGAACTATGCATACTGCACACTTACCATTATTTCGCGCTTATTTCTTCTTTTAACATGACAGCAAATTGCATCATGAGAAATATACTGCGTTACAGTAGCAGCAACTAAAACCAAATTTGTACTTCTCCAAAAAGAGCATACTGAATGCAACTTTACCAAGATTTAACAGCGAATAAACCCAGGTCTAAGAAGCGCAAGAGCCTACTTCTTGATCGCCCTGATGTTATTGTGAAGGCTGACGTCGTAGTCAAAACTACCCGATGGCATCTTCTTCGTAGGAACCTAGATCAAACATTTGCGCCAATACACATATAGATATAGGCAAATATTAGTGAACCACTTTAAAGCAAGCCACAGACTGAGTTATTAGAAAGATTATATATAAATCCATTGTTTTTACAAATAAATTGTTGAAATTTTACTAAAATTGTATCAAATTTGTAGGAGGTCCCGCGTAGAAGTTACATCAATGATTTTCAAAACTGGTTTACAGCGCATTTAGGCAGCAAGTTACAAAATATGGTGATATCATTGTTAATAAAAGTAACGATTATTCACTAATAACAGCAAAATTATTGCCCAAACAAAAACAGAACTAACACTAAAATGACTGATCCCGAACGAAAATGAAAATAACACTAAAATGTTTCTACTAACTCAAATATCACTGATAACATATCATACGAGACTAGACTACAGCGCCAGTTTTTATATAAATCATCATGTATTTAGATCGCAAGTTAACAGAATATCATACGGGACTAGACTGCAGCGGGAGGCCGGTGGCGGCATGAAAGAGCATGTTGGCGCTGCGCCGGAGGCTCTGCTGGAAGGCGCTCCGGTCCATCTCTGTTGGGATAGGCTGACTGACACCCACAAGCGCAGGCTGCAACACGCGCGACATCTAAGAGTTTAAACAACGGCTCGATCATAAGCCTACCGGCTCTACGTCAAATTGTTGCCTAAATTACTGAAGAAAAGATAAACAATTGTAGTAAAAAAGCAATAAAAAGTACTACTACATACTGCAGCTCTATATTTGAGGACATTTTATTGACGTGAAAGAGCAACAAGTTTAGTTAAACTACATATCTCTATGTTTTGAGAACTATTTGCCGTAAAAACGCCAAAGAAAGTACATTAGAATGCAGCTGGGCATTTTGAAAACCTGCGGCTACAAAAGGAAAAAAAATTATATAACGTACTGCGCGGCTTAACACTGACTGATATTGGCCTGCTATTGATAAAAACGAAACAAAGTGCGTATCACTATGTTGCTCTAGGGCTGGTTTTTCCAACACGGATTTAATGGTGGTTCACGATTTAGCCTATGCAAAAAGGTGGGTTAAATCCTGAACCACCATGAAATCCGTGTTAGAGAAACCAGCTGTTAAGAGTCAATCTGCCGATTGACAAAATACGGGATATTTGTTTGGAACTTGGCAAAAATCTGTCCCATTTGTCAGCAAAAACCTTTGAGTAATATTTTATTGATCAATCGTCTTAAGAAGTTCAATCACTGGTTCTATGGTGATAAATAGAGCAATAAATGTAATATATTCCACTGCACCGGAAGAGAAAACTGACCAGACTGATTTGCCGAATAAGACAGAGGCCTCGTGATAATTTTTACTTTTCACTAATTGAGCACAATTTTTTCTGGGGACAGAACAAACGCTGCGCCGTTGTATACATAGAGAACCTGCTGACCTCTGTGACAGCCTGCTGATGCTGCTGCTGCTGCTGCAGCAGTTCCTTCTTCATGACAGAGCGCAGCAGCGAGTTGGCCGCATTGACTCCGTTGGACTTGAACTCACGTTTGTTGGGACACGATGCGCTCTTGTGCATCGCTCGCGCCGACAACTGCACCGCCGCTGAAACTGTCCGTTGCTTAGCAACATCATCGACGCTAGCAACCATTGCTATGGCAGAGGCAGTAGAATTTAGCTCGGTGTGGCACTCACAATCTGTTATTGAAGAATCGTTACGATACGATGACGCTTCCGCAAAAGTTCTCTCCTTATCCGCATTCCCATTGCAAGAACTGGAAACAAGAGCATCGTTGGCCGTCCGTTTGACGTCGAATAAAACATTATCCCCAACTATAAACACGGCGCCGCTCGAAATTTCGCTCGTCGCCAAAAAACTCTCGCAAGTGTTCGATAGAGTCCCAGAACCCTTCCGTTCCAAATCCGCCAGACTTCCGTCAGAGAAACGTGAGTCAAGGTTCGATTTGCTGCTGTCAACGATGCGCGAATCAGATTTATTTACAAGAACCGCGGTATCTTCGCTGTCAGCGCGAACATGAAACAGTCTGTTGATTGGTGCTTCGTGATAGGAATTAGGTCGGGTGGGCGTCACGCGAAAATAATCCGGGTCGGGATCAAAAACAGAATCGAGATCGCTCGTCAGTGCTTTGTCTCTCGTCAATTTCTTACGATAACTACCAACTGTGGCTATTAAGTCAGGCATTGGATTATATGTTTTTAAATCACCCGCATTTGTTTCGAATCCTCGACCCTCGACAGATCTATTTTCTGTTCCGTTTCCAGCACAACTATTTCTGCTTGAGCTATCTTGATACGTCTCAAGTCCGTCTGCTTTAGTTTTGCAGCGTCTCGTTATTCCCAGGATTCGATCATCCTGCACCTCATCGTCGAGTTTAAACCGATCGTATTCACTCACATTCCTTCCCTGTTCAACTTCATCACAAATCACATCCCGACCAAACAACCTGCTCATCTTTCCCTTTTCACCATCCACAAATGAAGTCTTTCCACTTCCGCTTTCCTTGCACGATGTCCCACCACCGCGTACCACCTCACACGCCTTCCCATCAACCTCGTCGCCTCTGACGTCATCGTCGCGCGCGTCTTCGATCCTATTGGTCCCTCGTGACGTGACCCCATCTTCGATTCTATTGGTCCTCCATGACGTCGCCTCTTCCTCCTCGTCGCCCTTAAGCAGCAGCCGGTAGCAGCGCAATCTCTCCCCTCCGCGTGGCGACAGCTCCTTCGTCCCTCTCCCCCCCCCTGGTGTAGTCCTACGCCCCGAGGGGCACAGATTGCGCAGATACGCCTCCATTTCGTCGGGCGACAAGGGATCGTGCTGATTGGCCAGCGTCTTGCTGAGATATAGGTCAAGGTCTGGCAGAGATCCGTCGCTGTCGGTGCTCTCCTTCTGCCAGGACGTCCTCGACAATCTGACATCCCTCCGACGCAGCTTATCCGCCGCTGCTGGGGATTTCTTTGCCGAAGTCACGGCGATCGGCCGCGCATGGAGATTGGGCAGTTCGGCCAGAGGCGGATACAGAACGTGATCGTACTCACCACGACTAGGCTCGCTTGAATCATCGTCTCCCATGTCAAGGTCGGCTAGAAGGGGATTTGCTAAAGGGCGCTGCTGCAGTTTAGGAATCGCCCCCCTAGCTGCCGCTGGTCTGCTGACTACACTTGCGACAGGGGCTGTACTGGTGGGGGATTGGGTTTGTCGACGAAGCAGCGCGACGGCCGGGTGCTCCAGGGACGACGCCGGAGCCCTCTGGTTGCCCCCCGACTCTGGACTGACCTTCCGGCAGCATTCATCGCACTGACACTTCCCAGATTGGGTCTTTGCTTCGGTGAACGCGTGAAGTACGTTGGGTTTAACTGTACGCGGTGTGACTGAATTTATTGTCGACAAAGAAGAGGAAGAAGAAGGATGACTGGATGGTGATGTTTTCCGTTCGCAGACACTCAAATTCCTTTCGTCGCAATCTTCCCCTTCCGCGCAGCAGCTAAACTTGTCATCGAGATGGTACGCGCCAACGTCCAATGGGCTGGCTCTGTACGCGCCAACATCCAACGCGCTGGCCCTGGCGTGGCGGCGCTCGCTGCAAATGGGACGTGGGATGTCGGCGAGGCGCGGCATGCGTGATAGTCCCACGCGTATGTTGAGCGCGCGAGAGCCGTGCGCGATGGGAAACGTGTGCGATTCTGGCGCAGCGCGCGTGAAGGATGTGGTGCAGAACTCAGCAGGAGGGGAGATCCTGCGCAGAAAGGGAAAAGTCTATTTTAGATATATACAGAAATTGACAATGAAATTAGTAAGTTAACTAATTACATAAATACATTTTATAGGAGGCATCTACAACATTATCCGCAGTATAGCTTTCAAATCACCCGTAATGCAGACATGCAGGCTCTGGGCGTGATACACCCACAAAGAAATATTTACTCGCTATGCCCCTGTGCCTAGCACAAATCGAGGAATACCCCGGACCACACTGACCTGTATGAGACACACTGGGGCTCGGCTCCGTGGGTGAGGTTTAGCCAAGCGCTGAGCTGGGAGAAGTGCAGGTATGACCGCATCGCTTGGAACAGTGCACGTGTCGATACGCACACATCCGCCGACCTAGCGACATTTAACAGATATAAGGAACAGGTCCCCGATGACGTCATTAGATGCCAAAACACTCTAAACCATTACTATTGTTATTAGTAACGGAAACGGTGTGTTCAAACGTGTGTAAACGGTGTTCACCATATTAACATCACTTAGCAATATTCTGCAGCTGCATCAATACATTTACAGTAACATGTGGTAGCTGTATAAATCACTCCCTGCAGGCCGGGGAAGTAACAAATGGCGTGCAGCCCAGAGCTCCCTGGGCGAGTCGTAAAAGGCAACTAAAGAAGGGGGAGCGGTTCTGTGCCGACTCTCTTGCACAGAACCGGACTGTATACAGTCTTAGTGTGCTACATACCTAAGCTACAAGAAAAGAATTGCACAATGTAATTGCACAATGTAATTACACAATGTAATTGCACAATGTAATTGCACAATGTAATTGCACAATGTAATTGCACAATAGATCTGAATTTTACTAATAATTTCATTGTATTAATAACAATAGCAACAAATCATGATCAACATGCAATACGACGCATTTACGAAACATTCAGTCTAAGCTCAACAAGAACACATATTCATACCCGTACATATCGCACGTAAACGAAGCTGCCAATACTTCTACTCCAGTCATATCGCTGTCATTCACTGGACAGATCTCCCGACCGACGAAACTCACTTCTTAGCGATGCTCTGGATGGTCCACTGTTCGAGCAGCACGTACCCTTCGCCCCCTCCTCCCTCACCCCCCCCTACCCTCCCCCCGCTGGTCCCCGGGGGGGGCGGGGGCGCGTCCCCCATGAGCCAGGCCCTTTGGCGGCCGTGCTGGCAAGGGGGCAGCAGGAGGACCTCGATACAGACAGGGACGTGGTTGCGCCACAGGGACTGCACGCGCTTCTGCGTCTCGGCCGCGCGCACGCACTGCACACGGCACGCGTGACATTTCCGTAAATACTCGTGCTTGAAGCCGGTCAAAAATGACCGGTTTTAAGCACAATACCCGTGTTTGAGGATCAATAAGAGTTGTGAACGCATAAATATAGATTTGGGTCATTAAAATGATTACAGACCCAAAATGATTGGTTTTTGCAGTTTATAGACCGCGTATTACAGTCCAATCGCCCCCCTTCTTTAGTCGCATTTTACGACTCGCTCGAGGAACTCTGGGCTACAGACCTAGTCTATTTTTATACCTGTCTGCAGGGGTGTTGACCCAAAGATAGTTCAATTTATAAACCTTGAAATCATTATTATGACATTTTTTATATCGACAATTCCTATTAAAATCTTTTCGTAAAAGCAAGACAGCGGATAAAAGAAACTTGACCCTGCGCATGCACAGTGTCACTGCAGATTTAAGCAAAAACAATAATTAGGTCCACTGCACAGAGCAAATTTGTCTCAAACAAGAAACAACTGGAATTTAATCAAGGAGAGATTATTCATAGCCTTGTTGATAATGACAATTTGTTATTGTCATCGTTAGTACAGAAAGGACCTGTATAAGATGTACATTGCACAACCTTAGATAAGTTGGTCATCCTGATATTTTCAACATTTGGGGCAACTATACCCACATGACAGTAGTTCTGCACTTCGACCCAGTAATAACAATCAACACACCCATCCGGCATACTATTCTCCAATGTTGTGATCATTTAAACGTTGACCTAGTTTCATCCGCACGTGCGGACTTTGACCGACCAATGATCGCTCGCTCACGCCTCGTATACACTACTATATTTAAAACTTATATGCGGAGCCGCAGCAGCAGCAGGCTCTAAATCTGCACAACAGATTAGTTCTATTCCTCCGCTGACCCTCGCAATACCACACTCATCACCACCCACAACGCACCCAATCTCATGTTTTGCAGATGATAATAATCGTCCAATAGGGTGGAGTGCAGTAGAGAAGTTGAAGTTTAAGAAGCACAAAGTATAAAGAATGTCGCATGAAGTATATAGTGTCCAACGCGATATTTTTTTTTTAATGTTGCGGGTAGGACCGCGTTGATATAATTTAGCGAATAAAAAATAATTCCAATCAAACGCGTACCGATTAACGCGTAATTTTCTCAGAGACCATATAAAGACAACGGCAGCACTTAGCGCAAAAATGCAGCCGTCACTTTTTTTCAGAACGAAAGTTAACAATCTACACCAGTTTTCTATGAACGTGCAACGCGTTACTGTATTTACTACAGTGGATTTCAGACTAAAATCAAACCAGCTCAAGTACGGTACTCAACCCAAAATAAATTCAATCGAATGCGTCTCCCAATTATTCAAATACTCCCACCAACTCTAATAAAACTCCATATTTAAATCTCCTTGCAGGATGCTTCTTCATTGACACACACGCGCCACATTTCCACAAATCTTCCCAGCCCAAGGCCACAGATCTGTTCTGAGGCTCCATCGCTGCAAAAATTTCCCACAAATAGCGACATCACCCCCCCCCTCCCTCCCGCCCTTAGAACCCATGAAATCAATGTCTGGCGCCCCCCGGCGACCACTTACAGCCTTGTCGCTCGAGCGCACACGCTTTCACTGGGGATCGATGCTCTATCAATGTCCCACACGCAGGCCTCCTGGCCGCCCCAATGCATTAACCGCATGATGCCAGGCGTCCTTACAAGGTCCTCAGTTCTTAGACCACGACGTGTCACTGCTCGATTGAATCTTGCACTAAAACGTGCCTCGAATTCATCAATTCAAAGCACTAATGGAATAGAAAAGTATTGCTAAAGAACAACTGTAACGTTTTTTTGTTTTTTTTGTAGTTTAGTGTGTAGTTTTTGTAGTTTTTGTAGTGCACTTGTGTAGCGGAAAATGACTATATACAGTCCGGTTCTGTGCAAGAGATTCGGCACAAAACCACTTCCCCTTCTTTAGTCGCCTCTTACGACTCGCCCTGGCAGTTCTGGGCTGCAAGCCAATTCTTTGCTCCCCAGCCTGCAAGGGGACTGTAACGTTTACACAAGATTGAGGCAGTAATTGCAAACGGTCACAAAAAGCAGAAAAAACTAGAGTTATAGCTCCAGCGGATGCGAGGGAAATGGAAAGCGTTTCAACATATCTGACCCATTTCCGGTACTGATCGCTACACAATGCACCGCCCTTGAGAATAAACTGTGATATCGCAGCATTATGAAAACATTATCATCTGAAGATCTTGTGTATGTTTTCGCAGGACCTATAAGCTGCTTTAACTACAGCCTATCTAGAAGGCTCCAATAAGAGACTTGTGGCTACAAATTTCTCCTGCATTATTCTGCTGCATATATGGTTTATTATATCTGCTAAGCTAATTCATAATCCTTCGTGCAGTTAAAAAAATAATCCAATTTAGCATTAAGGCAGGCCTACATAGCAATGGACCGTCGCAAAGTGGAAAACTTTTAATTTTTGAGCAAAACGTGTAGTTACAGATCAAATGTAATACAGAGATATCAATAAATCATAAACAACAACAATTATTACTGAAGTTAGATCAAGGCGCGTTTTCTGCAAACAAGAACTAACACGTTTTCTGCAACCAAGAGATGACACAGTTCGACATTCAATACCGACCAGGGGCTGCGTGGGGTCGCAGGTGTGTCCCGCCGGCCACTCCCCCACGCCCTGAGGGCAGTGCGGCCCGTCCTGGCGGCCCTTGACGGACGCGGCGGGCACCCTGCTCTCGACGACGAGCATGCCGAGCTGAACGAACAGGTCCCCGAGGTCCTGCTCCCCCCCCTCTTCCAGCAGGGACGTCTCCCCCGCCCCCGCCACGCCTGTAGCGCACACAGGAACAAAATTTGGTGAATAACTATTTTACTAACTAACTTACTCACACGCGGGAACACAACAGTGCACAGTTAGTAGTGACACGCTTGATTATTTTGTCAAGTTTCACAGTTGCATGCCGTAGTTTACATAGAAATATATTTAAATAAATTTCTGTATGGGTTTCGGCTCCTACATTACTGCCCTTAACTTAAAGGTATACCTGCTTGATTTTGCTGCATTATAGTGAAGAAAAATTATGAAAAAAGCTTTAAAATAGCGCCATGCCAGGCAGACTCGTAGAGCCTCGCTGCGTGTTGAAGAGGAGGCTGGAGTGGATGCTTTGCTAAGCAAAGTCGCAAAGTTGCAGTTGCAGTCTCTAAGTCGCAAAGTCGCAAAGTGAATTTTAACTAAAATATCTGACTAGGGGTTAACTTAATGGCCTACTGCTCTTCGTTGTCAATCTACTGCACACAGGCAGTAGGGATATAGCACTATGAGTTTGAGAATTTATTATCAAAACTTTGCAACAAGCTGGAATTTCTCATGCAAATTCACAAAGTCAACAAGTAACTAGCTGTTTCGCATAGCAGAGCAAATATATGATAAGATTCTAATACACATATATCCCTTGGTGAAAACCTTTAAACGCAAAGCATCCCAGCAAGCTCAACAACGACACAAAGACATCATTGCAGCCAATGCATGCTTAGCATTGCTTGCTGTTCCACATGTACAGTCAAATCACAAGCACAAGTAGCCAAGCAAGGCCCTATCCCGACACCTGCATGGGGCAACCAGGTAATCAATTATCCAAATCCAAATACAAACGGTAAGCTCTGTCTGCAGGCTATCGAGTCCAGAACGCTCAAGTCTTGCTTGGAGGTTAATAGTTCAACACAAAGTATCACCTGCTTCAACATCTGTGAACCTCCCAGCCTCAGGGAGGCTGGGATTGGGGGTGCCATCTAATTGGCACTGGCTACACACGGGAGGGAAGCAATGGTCCCCTCTCAAGAATTAGTTTGTCTTTAATGTAACTTCAGTTACTTCATTGTTAGCAATTTATAGTTGTGTCATTTATTAATTAGTTGCTCTCTCAATTTTTATTTTCAGTTAAATTTGATCGCTATCGATGATGATACTGCTCACGACTCTTCGCTTCATTTTACCTCTAAATTATGGAAAAAAAGAAGGTGTTCGTCCCCCAGCCCCCTCCACCCCCCCCCCCCCAAATCAGAATAAAAGTCTGCATGAACTTCTGGTAATGAAAAGGATAAGTTCAAGAGGAAGCGTCTGAGGGTAAATAAATTCAGAATGGGACCCCTGCAGACTGGGGTAAAAGAGAATAGGTCTACAGCCCAGAGTCCCTCGAGCGAGTCGTAAGAGGCAACTAGTGTCCTTAAACCCCCATAATCACTAAGGGTCATTGTGTAGTGAGGTTTGGGTCAAGAGCATCAAGCAGCGCTATCAGCGCAGTTAACTACAGGCAGAGCACTCAGCCTTGCACGCAATGCACGCTAGTATAATTGTACATATCAATAGTGCTTCATCGTTCAGTTCGGATGGAGACCGCTTGGCCTGTAACGATGATGGTCCACATCTGCTCGACACACTGAGTTGTTGTATCAGCTTGCAGGGGTATACGCTAGTGTCAGCACGGGTATACCCTAGTGTCAGCTTCTATACAGATCATTGTAACGAGGTAGGACGATGGAGATAGCAGTAAGAATCCGCTTCTGATGGACTATGTGTCTATCAGAAGCCAATTCTTACTCCTATCTTCACCGTTTGCCAGAGGCAAATGTAACAGATTATCTACCTGCAGCAACAAAACATATTTGCTAGTCAGAAGGCAATGTTATTGCAATAGCCTGACAATGCAACTTCAAATTTTTGTAAAGCGATACATCAGTAAACTGCAAACAAGCCATAGTATGGAGCCGGTGGCGTCTAATCCATTGCTACCAGGAGCGGCACAAGAGATGGAGACACATCAAGTCCATGAAATGAGTTCTTTGTATGCACAGTACTTTAATTATAGGCTAAACTAAGGAGTAAGAAAAATGTGAGCCTTTACCTCCCACATTGCCCACATCTTGGTTAAAAGCACTTCCACTTCGCTGTGTCTGCAGCCAGCCGTACAGGCCACGGCCTACAGGTATAGGGGTCAAGGACCAGGACGCCGTCATAAACCAAGCGTTATGTAACGTCTTGTCCCCCACACACCAGGCTTCGCAACGCCAGCCACATAAAATCTTCAACTGATGAGTTAATGCAAAGGAGGGTGCAAGGGGGTGGCGGATAAAACCCTTCCTAGCCACTGAATCATAGAAAACGTTCGACAACTTTAGGTTGTAAGGATCCAGATGGATAAAATCCATTGTTTTGATTCGGTCAGATCGCCAGGTAATAGCCATCAAATATATCGGATGCATGGCGCGTGGGGGTTCTAATCTAGCCATAAATATTCACTGTTTATAAGCCAGATGTTTGTGGGCGGTCTTTCACACTACACCACTGTTTCTTCGCCGACAATAATAATTTTTACTGGTCCTGATTGCAAAAGAAAACATTGCATACTATTGGACCTATAGTACTACAACTCGGCTAGAGGAACGGCGATCTGGTTACAATCTGTACTACGGTTTAGCACCTCGGCCCATTTAATGATACTGACTTGATTCTGACAACGACCAGATACAAGTGATCCAAGTGATAGCACAGCTTTGTTACAACTCAAATGTGCAGGATTCAAATGAGCGGTCAACACTTGCTGTTCACCACCCCGTAGACCCCCTTTCTTAGTTTCCTCTTAGAACTTCTAATTCGTCTCATAATTCTCATTAAAGCTTCATCTCCCTCACAACGATAATTAGCATTTCCTTACAAGACTCAGTCACAATCAGCTCTCAAGTGTTGATACTTAAGTATAAGTGAATCAGTCAACTTTGTCAACATCTCCATTTGTTACTAGAAAGTAAGCCGTCCCTTGAAGGCCCTAGAACCACACGGCCTCCTCATCATTCACGTTGGTATTCAGTTAATTTCCTGTTCATGTTATTTACCAAACTTCCATCCACAAGATGAAAATCTGTGTGTCGCTTGATGGAAAACTGTCCAACGCAATAACATTTCCACCAACAAAAAGACAGTGACAAAGAAGGACAACTTCTTCACTTATGGATATAAACCAATAAACATACATCCGATCTCATGTAAATATCATCAATGCCACAAGCCAAATGTGTAGGTGCATTTACTGAGAAATATAGCCCAGCAATTCGTACAGTTTAGGAAATAGGACCTCTATAACACGCAGTAGCATGACTAGTATAGTATACCAGATCGTGAGCTGAGGGGGTGGGTTAGAATAGACAGCAGGCTGTTGACTATTCATGAGTCGATAAGCCTTGCCTACAGGTATCCATGCTAAGTGCCAAGAAATCCTACTTGACAGCGATTTCATTATATTTTTAACACTCTGAACTTGTATGAACTTACATGCGCTTAATTAGTGCACTAAAATTTAAAAGATTAAAAAGATTAAAAGATTAAAAAGATTAAAAGATTAAAAAGATTAAGATTTTAAAAAATCTTATTAGCGCAAAAAATCAATAGAAATCAATAGAATTTGTACCGGTACCCTACAAAGAGTCATAGATAGCCTACCTAAGAGTAAGAACTCTAAAAGTCATTCAGTTGATTCAGTTTACAAATTGAGAGCATTAAAATAATGCACCATATATCCGCGTCACCAAATACAGGCTCATTATCTTCCACCCAAAGCACCACCAAACACAATATTGTACGCGTGCATTATTGTATTATTTAATTTTAACAAATTCAATTTTTTTTATTAATAACATTAATACCATTACTTACCATTATCGACTATGGTTATGAGGCCTTCCTCTTCACTTTGCCCCTAATTTTGTGGAAAGAGAGCAATCGCGCGCCCCCAGAATAAAAGTCTGCCTCTGCTACTGTGGAGCTAACCCCCACAGTAGCAGAGGCAGATGCAGACTTTTATTCTTGGGACGCGATTGCTCTCTTTCCACGAAATTAGGGGCATAATGAAGAAGAAAGCCTCATAACCATAGTCGTTAATGGTAAAATTAAGAAAAAAATCTTTCTAGGGGGAATGATCGCTCCCTCCACCCCCCCCCCCCACCCCGTGGATCCCTAACTGTGATAGAATATTTTGTTCCATCAATCGGCAGAAATACCAAGTGAGAGAAAAGACTAGATATATTTATACATCTGACAGTTGAGACCATGAGGCACGGTACATTAGCACAATGTCTACTTGGCAACCACTGTGTGAGGCTCTTCAGAGAGTCAACAATCGTTAGGTGAATGCCAGCGTGCAACAAAGCCACAACTGATACCACTGCGCGACCCTGGAATCCATGAAACAATGCAGCAGCTGATCTCAGCCTGATCAAGATACAAGTTCAGCAGAATATCAAAAAAACAGACAGTGGCGACTCGACACCAACGAGTGCACATTGGCGACACCGCGCGAGTGCTACAGAATAACAATCAACACCCCCGTGACCAAGACGACGACCACATTTTTAACCTGCTACTCGCATCGCGGGCGACAATATTATGTAAATGTTGGGGGATGTTTCGCAAAAAATGGGCGCAAAATTTCATTCACTGAGTGCGATCACAAACTTAAAAAATATATTTTCATTCGCGCACGCAATATCTTTGACAAAATAGTTATTTTATCAAATATTTTTTAACCCAGTTGTTTGACAAAGAGTTGAAAATTTATCTCAGCTAAGCTTTGAATCGCCAAGCCGATATTGTACATATTATATAGGTTGAGATGTGGGTGCCAAGTCAGCACAATTTAAAGTTTAACTTACCTGGTCAATTCGGAACAATATCCTGGTAGCCTGAAATATATCAGCCTGAAATATATATCAGTAGCCTGAAAAGTAAGAGCTGATGATATGAGGCCCAGTTGGACTCTATTCTTTGTCTGGAGGAGCACACAGCAGTGAGTAATCATCCCACATGTCGATGATGATGAATCCGGCGCGGTGCATTTTATCAGAATTATGACAAAGCGGGGGACTATAGGCGGTCGTGACAAAGAAGCTCTATAAACCGAGAAGCCAATGCACTCACACCCCTTGCACATACAATACTGCCATCTACTGCTCTATATTTCTGTTCCCTCTTTGATATGATCGGTGACTTCAATTTTTGATCAATTCAGTTATTGGCCTTAAACCACTAAATCTGATGGAACTTAAATCTCGCTTTTGTGAGTTTAAGGACCGTGTGACTGTGTAGTAACAAAACTATCATAGTTCAATGAACCGCCCCCACTTCGACTTGCATTTTTGTGACTCGCCCGTGGAACTCTGGGCTGCAGACCTATTCTCATTTACCCTGGCCTGCAAAGGTGTATCTCAAATTGATTGAAATTAGATACTCGAATGACTGATCTCTAGAGCTCAGCCAACATTACGCAACACACATTTAATTAGCAGCAAGAGAGCTCAAGGATAAAGCTTACTCCGTTTTGAATGTTGAACATAGATAATGTTGAATGAATACATTTACACGAGTTCAGAAATTGATTAACGCATCGACGGAGAATAAATAAAATCTACGCGCAGGATAACTAGAATCATGCACCATTATCGACATCTACGTTAAATAATAAATCTACGTTTTAATAAGCTACAAAAATATCAAATTATGCTACAAATAGCAACAAATTTTGTGAATGTCAGACTTCATAGGGTAAGACCCTTAATGTTCACAAGAGAATGAATGTTCACTTAGCAACAACAAACGACAAGAAGTCGTTAGCACTAGGAGGTCTATTGAGAGCCTCCCTACGCTGAGCGATTATTTTTCTGCTTCAGTGAAGCTACTTGAAGCCACCGATAACAACACACTTGTCAAGGTAGGGTTGCATGGTGTATCACACCACAGTCGACCGCAGCTAGTAGGAGCAGGCTTGCAAACAGGATTATGAGAAATGGGGACATTTCAAAGTGCTCGCAACTTAAAAAATTGAGTCGCCAAATAGTAATGACTACAAAATTAAGGAGAGACCCTGATCGGCTCTAGGTGGCATACAGTGACAATCGACATTAAATTTTATCCTAAGATAAATCAAATACGGTATTGTATAAAATTGAAGAAACATACCGTACTATTCCATTCAATCATGAAAGCTTCTAAAATTTCACTGCTTTGTCTCGCTTTCAAAAAAATTCGGAAAGTCTAAAGACCCGATAGACAACGATAATCAATGGTTTCTACAGCGTGCACGTGCAAGCTAGAATGATAATTTACACCACAGGACAGACTAACTCCTGACTACTTATATGAGGGTAACAACAGCCCCTCCTGCCCCCCCCCAATGGCAAAACTAAGCAGTACAGCGACCATGACACGCTCATAATTGACAAGACGACGTCACACGCACTCGCTGATCTAAGCTAGCGTGCTACTGCTACGTCACTGCGGCAGCGAGGCATTTAAGAGCACCAACATCGCCGCACTCCGCTAGCACACAGCAAATGGCGCGCATCTACGGGGGGGGGGGGGGGGGGGAGAGGGGAAGAGAGAGGTTGAACCCCCTTTTCCTCCATTTTCAACCCTCTCACATCCCAAAAAAGCATCCCGATGAGTCGATTTTTGATGCTTTTCAACTCACTCAATACTTTTTCTGGCATTTATTTCCGGTGCCCCGGTTTCCTAACCCTTCCATGTTTCGAAAAAGCCCTTCCCGTCGACAGATTATCGTGGATCCTGACAACCCTTCTCAGATAAAATGACCCCTCCGGCCCATCATTGTATATTTTCTGAGCCCCTGGAACTAAAAAATGCCGACACTCCCGCCCCTCATTTTGGCATTATGCAGCTCAGCCAACTCGCAGGCCAAAATAATGCCTCGCTCATTTACTCCCAGAGTATATGAGCCAAATCAAAGCTTGAAAGAGTAAGTTTTAAAATACAACCGATCTATGCCAGGGGTTAGAAGTCAAATCGTTAGATTCATCGCCAAGCCTAGTCAAACATTTAGCCCGGAGGCACCTTGCAGTGTTTACATCAAGCTTTGTTGTTCACTGACGCGTCACAAGCCTGAGTGATCCAGACTTTATTGACAACATTACAACACAACAAGCCAAACGCGGTGAAGCCAATGCGAACCGGTCAGATAATTATCAAGCCCAGGGTTACCACATAATGGATTAGAGTGATGGACGCAGTCAGCTACTAGGCTGTGTGAACAGGCCAATCAATGGCTTCTTAGTAGTGATGACATAACAGATCTAACATGACAAACGCAATCTGAAGGCCATGTTCGAACTAAAAGTCATGCCACAACACGTTATTTAAATAGAACGCACCAATTGGTTCTGGTTAGAATAGGTTATTTATAGAACGCACGAATCGATTCTACTTAGAATAAGTTATTTATGGAACAGCCAAGTTGGCTACGGATTCCAACGACACGCGCATGTGCGGAGCTCTCAGCTGATAGCAGGTCCGCCCTCCACACAGCGCGTTTCATACAGCGTATTGTATAACTATACACCTCGGAGCGCGGCTCCAAGCGTTGTATGCCTGTTTACTCGTCCGCTATGTGGCGCCGCTGTATGCACAAACAGCCCGTGCCTTGACACCGCGCACCCAAAGGCAAGGCCACTACAGCGCCGATCACTGGAGACAAGTGATGCCATTTATCCAAAAATCAACACTAGCAGAGGAAATTTAATTGTGGCAATGCGGCTAGACACAGAACATTGCCAAAATTGGGGGAGTTCAAAATTTTTTGAATGGGACCAGCATTTAAATATTCATCCTTCATTGTATAAAAAACCAGGAGGCCAGAATGAAAACTGGGAAGGCTGGGCCCCCCCTGACCCTCCCGTGATGCCGGGTCTAGTCTAGAATATGGTAAACTCTTGAGTTTCTTCTATTGAGCAAATGGACGATTTTCGAGTTGAAACTCTGATAATAATCAAACTAGAGCATTAAGTCCGGCAGTTCAATGCAAATTTGAGTTTTGTACGGGGCCAAAAATACTTGAAAGAACCTCAACAACGAGCAGAGAAAATGTACCAACTAAACGCACAAAGTTCAGTTTATCTGATAGCTATCGTTTAATTCTGAGCGATAGGTGATGAACTTTCATAGAATTCTAAAATAATTAACAATTGCACGGACAGATTTTTTTTTAGATCCCCGACGTGGTCTTGGGCCTAAGCCATAAGAAACACACAAAAAATCCACCACCATTAGCATCAAGATAGCATAGAGCTAGTAGAATCGGTACCCTACGTCTCTTATTGTAATTAGCAAATAACAGTTCGCCCTACTCCACGAACGTCATCGGCCCTCGCAAGCTGCAAAAAACAGCATTTTGAGGCTCCACATCGATCCCAAGGTCGGCCTTGATAATTTCTGTATTATAATAGAGCCGGGCGTTGCGAGAAGTGCTGCGGTTAGATCGGCAACAACACGCGAGCAGGGGTCGCTAGAGGGAGCGGTGGCCATGACTTATTTTGAAAACCGCATCGATCCAATCCAAGAGAAAGATGGAGGTGCGTGCTCGGCGGCGTGGGGACGGGAGGGCCTTGGGGGGCTGACGCTCCCGCCTCAGTTTATTTTCTGTGAATTTCAACTAACTTGTCACAGACAGGGAGAGCCGGCGGAATCCTTCAAAAATCCGTTGCGTATGGCATATTCTCAAAACGAAATTATCGGACAGTAATTACCACCACCCCCCTCCCCCCCTTCCCGGTCACGAGTCCTGCGGAGACAACGATATACTATCTATTAGTTAGATCCTCCCCGCCTCAACTTTTTTTCTCTCTACGCCCATACGCATGCTCTGTTCTAGTTGGCTACAAACATCATGCCATCGGTGCTTGGCATACTGCGCTGTTGTTGGCCGTGAAACCTTGGATGCAAATCACCGGTAGGCTACCAGATTACAAGTTAGAATCAAATCATCGCTCAGCGCCGATGATCATCATAAATACTATTATTATAATTGCTACCGATATCAGTTTTAGTATATCAAATTAAGCTTTTCGATGCTAGATCTGGGGGCACACAAAGCAAGATGATAGCAGCAGTTAAAAGCCTTTCCGCGTAAGTCTAACCCCTAGTTGGATATTTTAGTTTAAATGCATTTTGCGACTTTGTGGCTTTGCGACTTTGAAACCCCCAGTCGAATATTTTAGCTAAAATACATTAGCCAGATGGCGCTATTTTAAAGCCTATTTCATCTTTTTTCACTATAATGCAGCAAAACCAATGAGGTTTTAATGATCAAATTACATAGCTACACTTGCTATGTAGTGTGCAAATACCTGTACACAATATAACGATTAGATTATTAACGATCCACACTCGTATCAACTCGCAACTACACCCCTTGCTAAACACAGTGCAGAGCTAGGCCTACTTCATTGAGCCAGTTAAACTGAAGTATCAGCAGGCATAATTCAGTTAGCAATACAAAAACAAATCGATAGCTGCATCTAGCCAGTAACTGCATATCAAATGTCTACATCTACAATAAGCAGAAACTCAAAAAGCTGATACAGCCAGCGTCCACTCCAGTGAGTTACCACTCAAGTCTAGGCAACTAGAAACTCCGGTCTATTATAAGTCAAAATTGCTTTATAAACAATAAGTCAAAATAGGTTTATAAACACTAAATGTAATTTCACGCTGAACATATTTTTTGCATTATCACTATCCATATCTCAAATTCATATTATATTCACCATAACAGGGTGATTTAGTTGCATTCAATTCTTTGGATTTTAAGAAAATAGTTTATCGTCCATGAGCCTAGTATTAGACAGATTAAATGAAGATATTTGTAGTAATGAATGTTTCTTGACAGTAGGCCAACTGCAATAATATTAGTTCGAAACTGAATTTTTTTTTCATAAAGTGAAATTATAATGCTATGAAGTTTCACGTAATTCTAAATCACCAATACTATTGTGGCTTGTTTAGAAACAAACGTAATTTTGTCAGAGGCAAATTGATCAAGAATATTTTCTCTCAAATTGCAGTTGAGATTTGGTTTTTTGTTGTTTAGGGACCGTGTGCAGCACAAAGACTATACAGTCCGGTTCTGTGCAAGAGAGTCGGCACAGAATCGCTCCCCATTCTTTAGTCGCCTTTAACGAATCGCCCGGGGAACTCTGGGCTCGAGAAGCACAATCAAGTAAAAAGCCTAGATCTCAGCAGAAAGAAAATTCACCACTCATGAATGAACAAAATATAATTTTTAACAATAATCAAGTTAATTTCATTCTAAAGCGTCATTCCGCCTAACAAACTAATAGACAACTCTACATATTTAATACCCTATCCACAATCATATAATAATAGTAGTTACAATGATATAATACCATGTATTTTTTGTAGTTTAGGGACCGTGTGTAGCACAAAGACTATAAGCTACCTACAGTCCTATAGTCCACCTACAGTCCCATTCTGTGCAAGGGAGCCCGCACAGAACCGCTCCCCTTCTATAGTCGCCTTTTACGACACGCCCGGGGAGCTCTAGGCTGCAAGCCAATTCTTAGTTCCCCGGCCTGCAGGGGGCACCATGTTGATACAAGGACAAAGCCTGACAGCAGCAGCTGTAAAGCCTTTGCGCATTGCATCAGCTGATCGACCCACACATACCTGGGTCCGGTTTCATCCCTCCCAAGCTCGATCTCCTAATCGGAGTGTCTCCCTATCCGTCCGTCATTTCCGCCACGACCGGAGGGCTCCGAATAATTCGCTGCAAAATTTTTATTTACGCGCAATCATGAATTTATTGATATTTTCGCGGATGCGCGAACTGAGAAATCGACTCCACCTATTTATTTTTCCACGGGTTATATAATAAGTTCAACGTCTATAGGCGCATGGAACATCTGCAATGTGACCCCAGAACTACCCAATCAAAAAAAGCGTTGACGGTATTTCAGCAAAACTGGATCTACAAAAAATAGTGCTGCTGGGCCTAATTAAATTATAATTTAAATATTTATTAATTTTCTGTCAAAATATTGGCTTTAAATATTTGTTATGCTACTGTAATAACTTATCCAGCAAAAGACTAATGTAAATGACGATTGAAAATAGCTATGCTAATGAGCTTAGCACAGAGCTTGCTTTTCATGCTGTGGGCATCAACAGGCTAATTACGGTGGGGTCATAGGTCAAAGTTCTGGTATTGGTTAACGTGAATCTCGTATATCAGAAGTGTTGCGATGTTATAAACGGAGAGCAACAAGACTTGTTTTGGCAATAAAGCCAACCCAGTCACGTGCGACGCAGACCGCGCACTGATTGGCTGCTGCATTGTTGCCATGCGATGAACTATAAATAGAAGGTCCCAATTTTTTAGTTCATCGCATAGGCTGCTCATTAGTAGTGCTTTTATATCGCCCCTAGCCATAAAAAATGTAGAAAGCACTAGCTTATGACTGTGCAAAATTAATCGCGATTGAATCGCGAATAATTAATCACAGTGGGGTATGAAATCCGCGATTTCTTAACAGCAATTTTGTTTATTTTTTATAGCCGAAATATGTTTTCTTTTACTCTCCAGGTGTCACAAGCAACTGGCTCTACAGAACTTGTTACTCGCAGATGGCACCAGATACCACGGTTATCAAAATGGTAGTATATTCCACTAATATAACATTGGCGCCTACTGCAAGGGTGTACGCGCATTATAATAGAACAAAATTGATGAATATAAGCAATACGTGACAGAATATTTGACACAATATTTGAAAAACAAAATTGGATCACTCCAAGCATTTACTATTTTCTGTCGAAGTTAATTCAGAGATATTTATTGCCTCACTTTTCAATGATTGCTAATTAAGACGTAACATGAAAAGTGCAACAAACATAACGATAGAGTATACAAATGCACGTAATGATAATGCAGGCGTAGCTATGATTGGGTCTTAGAATGAAAAATGCCAGTTCTAGAATATTTGACTGGAAGTCACTGCAGGTTAGCATCAATAGAGACTATAATCTCCAATAGTCTTATAAATGCGCTTCACATTAAAGCTGTAGAGTCATCTCCATGTTAGAACACACTGCAAAAACATTAATTAAATTCAAAACATCCTAGCCTTCTAATCAGCTTAAATTATGCATCATCATTGAGATATACAAATAATTTAAAACTATTGAGCTCGCGGACAATCGCATTTCGTTCTTCCCTGCTTCTTCTTCAACTTAATCGGTTTACTGTTCGTATTTGCCGCTGTCGGTGTTTCCTCCGGCACAAAGATTCGATTGTGCACGTTGCTGACTGCCTGGGAGAATTTGTACATATCCATCTGAAATACAAATTTTGCATCAGAATGCAACGATATGGCTCAAGAACAAAGGATGAACAAAATATACGTCAAAGACTTTCGCAAAATGAATGAAAAACTCAGCACCTGCCAACGCAAAAAAAATATAGTGACTGCAGCTCAAGTCTTACTGGGCTTGCTGCATCGTTATCCCGCCTAATGTAGATAAACTTAGAACACGCCTTTGTTTGGCTACGTAATACCACGTACACAAGATACCAAATTTGCAGCATTGAATAGTCACTTCAACATATTTGATGCAAAACAAGGTAGTTACAGAAGTAAAACGACAGCTTTGCCATACATCGGCTATACCAGAACTTATATTTACAAACCAAAATTGTAGTAAATACATACGCCAAGTATTAAATAATATATATTAAATAACAAAATAATATATATTATAATATATTAAATAATTGAGCATAAGTAACAGATGCAGGTGCAAGAGCGTACAAGTTCAGGGTTGAAGAGATCGGTTAGGATACCAGCGAGCTGCTGAAAACACTCTTTAACATTCGTTCCATCTGCCGCGCTAGTTTCCCAGAAACCAGACGCTATGTTGCGTTCCGAGAACTGAAAGGCAGCAGTGATCTTGGGTTTGGGGGTTATATTTACTTTTTAAATTTTTACACCGTATCGATTCAATAATATGAAGAATGAAGAACATCGGAACTATGAATGGCTGTAAACACGGTTGCTACATGTGAGCTACAATATATCAGATATTCATGCGCGTGCTAGTGGAAGCGTTATCTCATATTTTATCACGATGATCTGGCCTACTGGCCCGAATTGTATTGATTGATCAAGATGAGGTGATATTTCACATGTCAAGCCTCCTAGAGCTAAAATTGACCTCTACTGACCAGCATGTTTCAGGGCCAGTAGTTTAGTTATTTGACAAAGCGTTAATTAGTTTCAAAATGGCACAAAACAAAAATGATATCGCAAACCAAATTGTCGCAGGACAAAAACACTTAGGCCCAGTTGCTCAAAAGAGAGTTATTTGAATGATACGATTTTCCTGATCTGATTGAGTTGTGACGTCATATTTGTTGGGACATTTAAAAAACCATAGGACTCTCTATTGAGCAACTGGGCCTAAGGATATTGAGTTGAAGAAGAGAAAATTAAAGAGAGAGGTCAACCTTGCGGCCCTCTGCCGTGCTGACAGAGCGCTGAGCTTTCAGGTCACACTTGTTACCAACGATCAGGACTGGGATCGACTCGTGATTGTGCTCATCAAAATCCTAACACAAACAATGGAAACTCCCTGGCTGCGTGGAAAAAGTGGAGAGCTCTCCAAAACAAAAGTGAAACCAAGGCGCGATCAGGGCTAATCAGAAAAAATATATATCAACAGGTCATGCTTTTCAAAAAAGAGAAACAATCTATTGTGTTAATAGACCATTAAACGTTTAGGGTCAAATCATATAGGCTCAATTATTTGTTGCTTTGAGTTAGAACTCAACAAATAATGGGCTGTTATGCCAATTACTAATGTTCAACATTTCGAAAATTGCTAAACGAATATGTTCAGCAAAAGTTCCTTTTAAGTTTACAAGAAAATTCCAGCCAGTTGAATCGTACTGGAAATACAAAAATCCAGATCACAGCATAGCGTTGCACGATAGGCGAGTGTGACAGAAATTTGGACTCTGATTCATTGGTTGATGATCACGTGACGTTGACCTTTCACCTGACCTTTTCGATGCTGTTGATCCAATAGTTGAGCATGTCGAACGTGCTGCGATTGGACACGTCATACACCAGTAGGAGACCCTGAACCAATTGCCAATTTTCATATTTTATTAATCCATGCAAAATATCGCGAATAAGAGCATAAGGAATTCCGGAAGGTCACAATCATATAACGTATAAATCTTCGCACTATCCTTGTTTTTCTAAGCATTCTTTGGTGTTTAACATGTTTTTAAAACTGAAGAAGCTTGCTTTATGCATGGCAACGTTAGCATACATCTCAGATGGCCACAAGTCATAGAAAGACCTGGGCCTATAGGCTAGACTGATCCTTTGAGTAGAATACGCGCCCACGCACTATATTCAAGGCGTAATCGAGCACAGCCAATGCGCATTAGAAATAGTACAGGCTACTGCAAAATTTAAAAATAGTACATCTTAACTGAAATCATTTAATAGGCAGCTTTCATAATTTCACAGTTATAATCAAAAGCAACAAACATACTGAGAAATTCAGTGAGAAATTCAACGTCATATACATGTATATACAGGGTGCGTAAAAAAACAACAACCCCCTAGCGAATTCGCGATAACTCGGCCAAAAGTGAATATATTTCCTTG
>JAQIWG010001766.1:0-22953 GCA_034695025.1 Chamaedrilus cognettii | reverse complement strand
CTGCTTCTTACAACGTATCAACGCAGTCGTTAGTGCTCGACTCGTCACGTATCATTAATGACTATTTCGTTAATTGTTGTGAACCCTATCGCCTGATGTTGTGAATTTCACCTTAATTTAGCTCGCACTTCAACTGTACGTTTATTTAAGTTTCTTTTTCTTCATTGTGTTCTGCCTTGATGGTGAATAAAAGATTTATATATATATATATATATATATACTGCAAGGTAAACTTACGTCTCCAGACTGTAGTTTCCAGCTTATGCAGACTCCTACGTTTGTAAATGCAAATGTGCAACATTACAATATGTGTGGTCCTAACACATAAATTTAATCATTAGGCCTAGAGGCATAGAACAAATACAGTTGTTACAAAATAAATCTCTAAAAAATTGAATAAAATCGCTTCGTATGCCGTTCTAGCAAATGATAACAGGACAGAGCTAAGAATGGCCTCAGAAACTGGAGTCAGCATCCCCCTGGCCCCCCCTTCCCCGCTGGCGCGTTGTGCGCATAAATAAAAAAGAGTAACGGAAGATAAAAATCGGAGTTGAAGTCACCAATTGAGATAGGTTACTACAGAAAAACATGAAATTTTTGCTGCATGTTGTTTTGCCGGTTTTGTCTCTTAGAAATTTTACTGCCCTCAGATTTTGCTTTTTGAGGACTTCCCCCGCTTCCAATAAATAATAATAAATAAATAAAATTATTGATAGAAAATGAGCTTCTGCAGCTTTATTTTTGCAGCATGTAATTTTCGAGAATTTGACGAATCGCAAAATTCGCCACAATTACATGCACGAAAAAATGTCATGTTTTACAGTTGGCCCTACAGGACCCTCTGATTTTGAGACCAGGCCTCGAGTAGCCATTTTGTGATCATAAATCCGGTATTGTGGTGTTCAGAACAAAATCTTACTACACGCCCAAACCCCCCCCCCCCCCCGCCCTCAGAATTGATACTTCCGCCGCTGACACCCCAGCAGGCCGGGGAACCAAGAATTGGCTTGCAGTCTAGAGATCCCCTGGCGAGTCATGAAGGGCGACCTTTACTTGAGAAGGGGGAGCGGTTCTGTGCGAGCTCCCTTGCCCACAACCGGACTGTATATAGTCTTAGTGCTTCACACGGTTCCTAAAATACACAAACCAAAACAAAACACACCGCCGCTAACGTACCCTGTTGGTAGTCCTGTGCTCCCCCGCTGCCCCCGCTGCCCCCGCCCCCCGCCCCCCCAAACCCCGCCGCGTGCAACGCCTCCTGCTGCAGCCTCTGCTCGAACGCAGCCGCGCACGGCGACGCGCCAAACTCTGTCTTGAACCCCCCCGCAGGGCCCCCAAGCCCCCCCGGGCCCCCCAGCCCTCCTCCGGGCGAGTAGAAATCCGGATAATATGGGAATCCCGGTGCCGATGGGGGCTGGGCTCGATAGTCGTGCGGGGAGAAGTGGCTGTGGCGGTAAAGGGAGGCCGCGCCCCTGGAGGACTGCCCCCCGGGGGCGAACATGTCCCCGTAGGGCCCCCCGGGGCCCCCAGATGGGGGCGACACTGGGGACGAGATCCCGTAATGCGAGAGCAGATCAGACTGGGACGCCCCCCAGGGGGCTTGAGGGGGGCCCGGGCGCCCGTCGAAAAGTGACCCCCCTGAGGGGGGGTTGGATGGGAGAGGCCCGTAGAGGCCCCCGGGGGCCCCCGCTAGGAGACGCTGCATGTCGTGGAGGCTCATCGAGCGTTCCTGGGCGGAAGGGGGTGGGCCGCCCCCTCGATTGAGAGACTTGGGAGTGTCGTAGTCGAGCGGGGAGAAGGCGGGAGAGTGGAGGGGGTGGTGGGGGGAGGGACGATCGAGAGAGTCGAGGCCGCTGCAGCCCCTGTGGGGGTCCCCGACCGATAGCATTGGACGAAGTGGAACTCGAATGGGCAAGTGGGCGGAGTCTAGATGTGCGGGCGGAGTCTAGATGTGTAGCCGGACGCTGAGTACAATGGGCGAGTTTAAACTTATGGGCGGAGTTTCAGAGTTGGATAGCTCGATGGGAAGATGTCGACGGACTCAGTTGCCTTGCGCTCGGATGCTTTGAAATATTCTGAAAAGCGCCAAAGTAGTAAGTACATTATACCAATGCGCAAAAAACTCGCAAAAATTAAGTGCGGCTAAATCGATAGCAGGCAAAGCCGTTCAAACGACATACGAGCATACTGCTAAACAATAAATTTTCGCGTGCTTGTCATTTTGGCGAATTTCGCGATTCAGCCAAATTCGTGACAATTACGTGCATCGAATATAAAGTGGCAGAAGTATATAATAAGCAGTACAAAAAAACGAAATTAAGTGCAAAATAGTCTGTAGGAGGCAAAATCGCTAAAATTACATGCAGCAAAAAATTCATGTTTTACAGTACATGTACATAGGCTATCTGCGATACAGATCTAACAGGCTAAAGATGAAATGCGCGGCGTTTGTCGCTAAACTTTAAAACATCAGACTAACGGGAAGGTGACTGAAACCGGAAGCACTGTCACTTTTTATACCGTAGCGTCGATTGCATCTGGATTTTAAACACGGTGTCTCTGTCAGCGATATTAGGCCACGTGCAGGCCCAGATCGGCGGAAATGGAACAAAAAAATCGGGAATAGATTCTAGGCTCTTTATTCACATTTGTAACTTCAGTACATAAATACACACAAGAAATAAATGCACAGAGTGTCAAGTTACCTGGCTAAGCATAAAGAGAATACATCTCCGTAAAGGCAATGTGCCCATGTCTAACCCCCCTTGCAGCAAATTAATGACAATGTATTGATTGCATCATAAATTACAAAACAAAAAATACAAAATATACCACATGAGACAGAGAATATACAGAATAATACTTGATAGATAATATAGGCTTTAAATCATATGGAGTAAAGCAGAAAAAATAGAACAGAGCCTAGGCTATAGTATTGGCTAGCCGCATTGTAAAACCCAAACCTTGGAATGTTACTTCAGTTTAGACGCTATTATATAATTATTATATTTATCATTATGATTAATTACATATTTTCCGTATTTGTAATGTAAGATTTTACATAACGCCGGCCCACAACGTTGTAGGCAACTTACTAGAGAAGTAAGGCAGTGTTCTATTCCTCTTCTCGCGTTCGCGTTAGTTTAACATCTAAATTAACGATCTAATAATCCTCTCGCTCGGTTTGCCTCAACAAATTCAACTATGATACTCGCATTGCCTCATAGTCCTCAGATTATCATCCTCTTATTACTCAACCTGGGCTTAAACCGAATTTATGTCCTATGTAATTGTTAATAGCTACGATTAAGTCTAATTAGCGCCAAGCGGCGATTTTTGTATCCAATCGAGACAAAACGTCGCCTTTTGACAACTTTTTCCTCCGCGCGCCGCCCGCAGCCGCATCACCGCTCCTCCAAACTCTTCAGCGCATGCGCAGCGCCGGAACTACTTTCTCCGTCGCGGAACTACCTTTTTACGACGCGGCGGCACACACTCGAGTGAAGCGGCGCGCCAGGACACACAAGTGGGTGCTTCGGCCCGCCGCGGTCAACCGGTTCAAGGCAATTATAAGGCGAACAGCGGCGAATAAATTAAAAAGGATGCGCGTTAATCATCAAGTTAACGCTGAACCGGTTACGAGTAAGACGCCGATTGGTTATTCAGTTCGTCCAACTACCCATCAAGGGTTGTGCCGCCCTGTCGGCGTAGGAATGTTTATCAAGTGGAGGTAAATTAAATCGAGTCGCCCGAATTTGTCAAAAACTATTTTAACCGGGGGGTTAAAAGAGTCTCCGACCTTCAATTGAAATCATTCGTAGCCCCGTGTGCACTAGTTTATTGAAACCGCAAGTTGGTTAAAAGCTGCGTTTCTGCTACAAAATTGTGTCGTCAATCACTCGTCATCACTTTTTTTTCCTTTGTGAAGTCATTTTTCTAGTTTTTGCTGAAAATTGGCGATTGGGATTGAGCCAATTCGACGCTAAAATGAAATGGTGCATGTCAGGACTAGTTTCCTTAGGAAAACATTTAAGGCCTTTTCAAACATAACATGGCAAAAGTCTGAAATGTGACATTTTTCAATGTAAAGGACTTAACAGAAAACATAAATCTACGCCCTAAACAAGAGGCGGGAACATGCATGCTATGGCTGGCTATTTACAATCGGCATTAAAATCTTAACAGGCTATAGGCCCATACGTTATCTTTTTTTAATTTTGTCTGACAGAAATCCCGTTTTGAAAAACAGAGGGGGTTGAATTTCATGCTCTCCACCGCTTTTCCGCCGACCGACGCACTGCCTATAAAACTTTCTGCTCGTGTTTTGTGAGCATACAAGCGCCGATCGCTAAAACAACACACGACATTCGATGGGTCAACAGCGCAGTCATCAAGCGCTAAGTTGTGGAACATTAAAGACACGGGTCTGCTGACAAGTCGATGTTGCCGGTTTCAGCAAGCGCGTACAGACTTGAGTCGCAGCAAAGCCGCTTCAAGTAGGCCTCACAGTAGGGCCTATAGTCTTCGCGTTGTGGACTTGTGGTTGTTTCACATGATAACATCTATGTCCCGCATCTCTCTGATAGCCCTCCGTCCAGTATTCAAACATTTAGCATTCAAGGCCTATATATGTTGTATCAACTTGCATGCCATGAGAAGCTCGTGCAGCGTGAAAGGTCACGATAATTTGTATGTATGTACGTATATTGCACTCGTAACGCACCAAAAATATGTCATGCAAACGGAGATGGAAAGAACATCATTTGCTTGAATCGTAGGTGCGGGATCTGTGTCAAAGTGACAAACAGTCTGACACGGTCACATATACACGTACGTACGGCCTCATTCTTCAACTTCGTAACAGAGTCGGCCAATGTTCGAGCGCCAACGCATCACGCGGAGAATGCAGGCGCAAATGAAAAATGGCAACTACTCAAAATGTTCTCCCGCAACTGCCATTCGAGCAAATTACGCTTTTTCCGTCTCCGTTTGCGCGACATATTTCTGGTGCGCTCCACGTGCGGTCTGCTGTTCGAGGTTTGTGTGAGAAGACAAGACAGCGCGGACGGGTTTCGTTTGTTCGATGGGGCGCATGCAGAGCGCGAGATCTGACGTCACGCCGCACAGCGGCAATTGGTTTCTACCACCGTATCACGTTATTGCCGCGCTGAGCTCTAGGTCTATAGCAGCTATTCAAGGGCTCCCCATGCCGCTAAAGCGTCCACCCTTCTCCGACCAGGGGGTAGGGGAATTTATGGGGCCCCTCCCAAAAAAAGGAAATGTCCCCCCCGGAGGGTTAAGCAATAATGCTAAATTACATTTTGAAGAGAGGGGGGCTGGGGGGTCTATAACTAAGTTGGGGGGCTCGGGAGGAGGGCTGAAGGAGCTGAGTCGGGAGAACTGAATCTGTTATTCAGAAAAATCTCTTACCATGCACGCCCCCCCCCCCCTCCCCGTTTATTTCTAAGCATAGATCGGTGGCTTCAAAACTAAATAACTCCTCTCTCAAAAAAAATCTTCTACGCCCTCGTCCCTTCATACATGCAGACTTAAAACCGTTCAATAGAAATGCAGTAACTGCACAAAAATCTTGCTGTCGGAAAAATTGCACCTGCAGGAGTCAATAAAGTGCTGAATAATTGGCTTTCGAAAATAGGGGCTTTTGGCTTTTACGAGTTAGTGATGCAACGTTTTAAAATCTTTTTCTATGCTCCGCCCCCACATTCGAATTCAATGGCTGCCGTGACTTTCACGCGCGCGACCGCGGATGTCTCTGTCGACTCATCCCAGTCAACGTTTCGACCGAGAAAAAAAATACACTAAAAATACAGCGCACGCGAATGCGGACTCTCAAAAGCTATATTTTAGCATCTGCAATCGCCTCTGCAAAACATTTTGTACGCCTACCGAAGTTAGCGACATCGAGGAAGACAAACTTCGCTGTCCAACAGCGAAAGAGCGCTCGCCGTATACTAGTAAACTACGTCACTGCATAGGCCTGCTATAGAATGCCAATATTACAGCCCCGTGTAATAACGTCGCCATGTGTCTGCGAGACCCGCCCTTCCCTATGGACATCGCCGGGATCGCTCTCTAATTGGCCCAAAGGTCCGGACCCCCTGACCCCACGTGATTGCCGGTCGGGCCCCTTGCCCCCCCCCCCGCCCGTGCGGCCCGCCACGGTCCCCTGCGCGGCCCGCCGCCGTCCCTTTACTGCATGGTCAACACGCGGCTGTTTGAACACGCGTCATTCCGCCGCACTAAACTTTGCACCGGCGGAGGGATACGGTCGGAGGAGAGAAGCGGTCGGCGCAAGGATACACGGTAAATTGGATATGATGCGGTCTTACCATTACCGCGGTATAGCCTCGGTCGCTTTGATGTTCTTGAAATTAGCCTGATTACAGATATTGCCTTTTTGTTTAGGGGATTTTTTGTGTAGATTGTTATAATCGGTGAAAAATGAATCTACATGTATATGGATTCGATGTTAATAAACCTGCCCTCGAAGATGCTCAGCCTTATATACAAAAAAATCTTGTTCTCTTGAACCCATAGTGCCAGGGACCGACGGCTGATTTTCTGTTCAATTGGGAACGTCCTGCGTGACGCAGCCATTTTTGACATTGATTTGCAAACATGTAGGCTATGTTGAACAGTATGTTCATCAATCAATATGATAACAACGGCATATCAATTTTTTCACTATTGAAGTTTTGTTTGGGTGAGTGAGATTTTAAGTTGTAATTTTTTTAGAGCCTTAAATTAATATATCGACATGAGGTGTGACATTGACGCCTAGGGCCGTGACTACAGTCAACAAGGTGTGCCTACAAACAATGACCCTACTACCAAGAGGTGTTACGTTCAGCCGTTGATACCTGCTTTTAGAAGCCAGTGAAACGGGTTAATTAAATTAGCTTCCTAATTTAATTATAATTAATTATAATTATTATAATAATTAAATTATAATTATAATTAATTATTTAGTTATTATTATAATCACACAATTTTTCCACAAAACTCTGCAACTGTTGGACAACTATTCAATATTTCATATCGCGCCTCTTTCGGTTAAAATTTAGAACTTGAAATTTTTTATCCATTAAAACAACAATTTGGATGATATTTGAGAACAAATTAATTTTCTAAAGCCAACCAGAACAAATTAGTTTCTTAAAGCAAGCCAGAACGATAATATGACGACTAGCAACAGCCAGAGAGCCTTCAGGCCACCTGGAGACTCTTTCGAGTACATTTTAAAAGATTTTTTAAAACTTTAATCCTAATTCAAATTTAAAACAATTAATATCCATTCGCCGACCGCCGTGACGTCACCATTCGGTGACTGACAATGCAATAAAAAAGATAAGATTTTCATAAGATTCTCTTAAGACAATCTTAAGACTAAGATTGTCATAAGATCGTCTCCTGAATGAGGTCCCTGATCTATAAATTAATTGCTGCTTGACAAACATAAAAAATACAATATTAGCACTAGACAGCTTGTAGGCGTCAGTTTTAACAGAATTCGAATCAGATCACATCCACATACCGTAAAACATAAAATTTTTTGCTGCACGTAATTTTTGCGAATTTGCCCAAATCGTGAAATACCCTAAAATTACTGGCACGCGAAAGTTTTCGCGAATGCTTTGCAGTATAAGCAATGAAGCGAGAGAAATTAATGAAATCAACACAAGCAAATTAGCAAACCCGTGTCAGACGTATAGATCTGACGTTGGTTCCTGACAGAAGTTTTGTATAAATCATATAATTAGTTTTGGATTAATAAAACGAAATGAATCAAATGATACAAGTATCAACAACCAAGGACCACGATTATCTAGCAAATACTGAAAAAAATTTCAGAGTTTCATCTTGGCCATCTCGGCAGCGCAAAATCGGAAATTATCACAATTTTTCTTTCCGTAAAAACAGCCAGACGCGTAAGCGGCGCCACTGTATATGCTTGGTATGCTAAAGCAAGCACACGTATTCGCGATTGAAAATTGATCAGGCAAGATTAATTTTTGTGTGCTGTGAAATTCGCTCAAAAATGCGAAAATTAAGTGCAGCGAAAATTCTGAGAGGCCAAACCGCATAAATAACATGCAGTACAAATGTCACGTTTTGCTGCGTTATCTAACGTCTATTAAATGCCGTGATTATTGTCATTCTAAATGAGATGGTTATGCTTTTTATTATCAGCAGTAAGCACTCACGTGTCCTACAATAACAAAAGACTTTTTCTCTGCTTTCTTGCTGCCAATACCAAATTAAAGATACTACAAAACGTAAGTCCGATACTGAATAGCTGCAAACTGTATTTAAATGAACAATACAATCGTCTTATAAATCTGCATCATAGTTTACCGATTTGTAGCTTACACAACTGTAGAGAAAGTTAACCAATCATTTTCATAATTAATCTTTGTCATCAGAATAAAAACTATCTTCACTTACTGTTCAATGAGTTAAAGAGAAAACTTGACTAACGCATAACGTAATCTCATAGAGTTGTATATACTGACATCCACCTCTCTAATCTGAGATCTTCTCAAAGCTTTGCATATTCATGATTGAACTTCTAACGATATCAAAAGCCTTATTCGTGTCCACAGAGTTACATCAAATCAATGTGCGGTCCCAGTAAGCATTAATACATTGCTGCCCACCGCATTTCTGCCATGTCTAGCTGAAGTACAGCAGAGTCTTATGTAGAGCTATCTTTTAAACATATAATTTTTAGGCTCAACCCAAACCGAAACTTCTTCAAAACATCAAAAAAACCAATCAACTTACTCCTAGAGGTTTGAATCTATCAATTCAGAACATCAAAAGACTTTATAATTTTAAATACTGTCCCTCTATGCAATTCCAAGGAAAATGTTATAAATGCTGCAACAAATGTCATACTCATCTCGATCATCCTGTGCATGCATCACACTATCCACCATATCAAAAGCTTTCTTCGAGTCTACAAAATAACATCGACTTCACATTCGCACTGCATGGCAGCCTATTCCAGAAATCTCCGTGCTCTTCCAACTACGTTCAGTCGTTCACCTACGTGCGGATTTTTCCAGGAACCCCCAGGATTGTCCGTGGGCCCCCGCATCCTCCCTACGCGGTTCTCAGGATGATGTGCACCCCAGAATCGGTCCAGATCGGCTCCGACAACTCGCCGACCTTAAAAAAATATATGAAATTATTACCACAAGCATGAGTGTGCACAACAAGTGCTAGTCACCGAGTTGTGTTTATAAGCCTCAACAACAGACGCTGATCTCGGAGCGCGCTTAAGTGCTCAGACTTTGGATGTGTCATTCACTACCTACACTACGTCAGCTAAAAAACGCATTGGTACTTAATTACTTAATTAAAACGCCCACTCAATTACTAACGTCAGCTAAACTCGCCATTACAGAAAAACATTCTAATGACCTGTCAAATATATACAATACTTGTCAATACGTCACAGTGAAAAGTATGATACAATCCTTATGATATTAACCACTTGAAAAACACCACACTGTCAAACATTAAATTTGTGCTGCATGTTATTGTCGTGGTTTTGTCTCTTAGAAATTGAGCTGCACTTAATTACCTCGTTCTTAAGTCCAGCGCACTAAGTTTCTGCAGCGCTATTTCTGCGCATGTCATTTTTGCGAGTTTTGCGAATTTACAAACTTCACTAAATTACTTGCACGCGAAAATTTTCTCCTTTAGAGTACTTAATACATAATATAGATTCTTCTTTCTCAGTGTCCTGCCAGTACATGGCAGGTCTTTGGTGTTCAAACCTTCCACTCTAGCCGATCTTCGGCCCTTCTCTTCATCTCTGCTATTCCTTCTCAAGGGAATCGTATCATAACTACATAAACTGAATAGTTTATACAGTGTAAGGGACTTGTAATTAAGTTGAATAAATACAAATCATTAGAACCTTGAGTGAGAAGCCCGCATCCTCGAAGGGCTTCTGCATCTGTCCGCGCCCAAACGGCCCAAGGTCCCCACCACGCTTGGCCGAGCTGCAGTCGCTGAACTGTGACGCGAGGTCGGCGAACTTCTTGGGCACGTCGCCGCTGTCGACGATCTGACGCCGGTACTCTGCGCACAGGACTAGACACTTATTAGCTGGCACAGCGAATAACATAAAATAAAAACTCTAAAATAACATGCGGCTAAAATTCTATTCTTCATGTGTCCGTGGCTGCAGGCGTCCCACCTGTGCCAGCGTGGAAGAACAAACGAGAAAAACCAAAATGATGATGATGACACAACCATCACAAAATTGTGTCACCTTTCCCTGCTGCCTGAAAAGGTAGCCTAACATCCAGCAGAATCTGCGCCCTCTAAGAGGGCCTGAACTCAGCTGATGTTCAGGATTCAAGTGCGATAACAAACCTGAAAAGGCCGTAAACTCCCCCATTGCAGTCAAAGTCAGCGCATGGATGGCGGAGCATGTCTACATGCTGGGGGTAGACTAAAAGAAAACAAAAAAGATGATGATGATGACAGTACCGGTGAGCTCCTTGAGCGCGTCGTCCTTGCTCTTGGTGATGCAGTCCTCGCGCCAGGAGGAGGGTCGGCGCGACTCCTTGCTCTTGACGAGCAGGTGCGAGCAGGTGACGGTTGCCATGGCGGACGAGTGCTTGCGCTTCCTTGTCGCGGGCTTGTCGGGGCGTTCCCACTGCGACTCTCTTGTCTCGCTATTCCAGTAGTACACCTGACCTGCACCACAGCAATGTTCAGCCAGTGACGGAATTACTTGCAATATTTCACATATTTTTTTGTAGTTTAGGGGCCCTGTGTAGCACAAAGAGGTCAACCTCCGGCAGCCTCACCGATGATAACTTCCCTATCTCTGACAACAAGTAGCTAGCTACCTGTGTTCGCATGTAGCTGCGTGCGTCGAGGAGTTAAATTTAAGGTCTCACACGTCTCTAAATGAGTTCTGTCGATTTTCAACGTTCGTAATTGTAAAAGTCCTATCTCGAACACAGATTCGAGATAGGACTTTTATAGGACCTGTTGTCAAAGATAGGGAAGTTATCATTGGTGAGGTTGCCGGAGGTAAACCACTGCTCCCACTTCCCTACTCGCCTTTTATTACTCGCCCGGGGAGCTCTGGGCTGCAAGCCAATTCCTTGTTTTAGGCCTACAGGGGGTCCGCGTTCTGCAAGTTAGACGAGTTCCTAAATAATAAGTATAATCATGTCTCACAAATTTGCAAGCCGCTTTTGATTTATGCCAAATACCTTTTTACATAATTTACGCCAAATACCTCTCCACATTATTTATATAAACATTTATGACAGCAAAAATGGAAAAATTCATACAAATATTGCATTGTCTAATATAATATATTATATATATTATATATATTATATATCTCTCTGTGTCCATTACACCTAATATAAATTATCCCTCAGAATGCGCACATGCAAGCAGGCGAAACGAAAACGACTAACTTAGAATATCAAACTTTTCTTAAACGCTAGCCGTATCAATCCCGAGCAGCAGGAGACAATGAAACTGGCGTTAAATCGATAATTAGGAATAAATCTCCGGATAAATACCCGAATTTCTGCTTTCTTTCTTCACCCAGCCAGTCGGCAGCTCGTCGGCCATGAAGGAATGGACGTCATCTAGGGAGCGCCTGCTCGACACACGACAGTACTGTTGTTTGTCACTCATTGTTGCAAATTTTTCACAAAGCAATATTAATATAATCGTACAAAGGCCTTTAATCGATTTTTGCAAATCGATCGTACTATTACAAAAACCCATAAAGGTCATATTTCCATGGAAAATGTTTCAATTTTTCTTCAGAATAACTCAAGAGCGAGGGAGGGGAGTGGGTGCTGAGGAAATGTTTTTGTTTATCTCACCCTTTTTTGCTCTTCCTAGAATTTAACATGTAACAAAAAAGGCTTTTCCAATCTCCTCTCAATTATCATCCAAAAAATTGTCAATTTACCTTGCAAATCGCCTTATTAGCATACTTCATGGAACACCAAAAGTAGGGCTAAATTATCGTGTTATTATAGTATTTGGCAACACTGTCATTAAGAAACACAGACGTCTATGGAGCACCTTCTCGACTAGAGGTCACTAACTACACTGCTGAAGGTATTTAACTAGATTTAGGGACATTTCATTGATTTTGACCTAATTTTTAAGGCCATCCCTAAATATATGGGGATATCTTTCAAATGACATGGTTTATTTACAGTGGGAGTTGGGGATATTTTATTCAAAAGCTTAATTGTAGGGATATTTTACAGAGATACCCAGAATCTCGGGAAACTCCCGTTTTTGACCGGTTTTGATTCAATGGCACGAGAACATGAATGCCATGGAATAATTATTCACGAATGATCAGGTGAATGATTTATGAATCATTCACTTAGTAATTGAATAACTGAACGACAATTAGTCCATAATTGAACGTAACGGATACTTTACTTTCTGAGTCCCTTTGCGCGTTTATTTGATTGCAACACTGACCAGGAACCTTTCAAATAAAAAAAAATATATATATATATATATATCTTCGTTTATTAGCAAATAGGCTGACAAACCGCAGCCCAGTACAAGCAAACTGTCGTGCAATAATGAATGAACAGTGTTAGCCAAAAATAAGGAAAATTCGATAAACAGATAATTTAAACCGATACTACGATAGAACTGTTCGGATTACGCCTACGTCCTACGTCCTTCCTAGATTAGGGTTGTAAATAATTACCGCACGGTAATTATTAATTACCGTAGTTATTTTCTAGTTGACATATTTGATTAAGGCTGCAATTAATTACCGTATGGTAAAAATTTACCGTAGAGATACTTTCCAGATACGGTCAAAATTTAACCCGGCAGCCTTATTATCTGCCCGTGGAGGGAAGGCAGGGGGATGGAGGGTCTGTACCGCAGCACCACTGAGTGGTTCTGGGCGAAGAGTTTCTGGCTGCCGGTGAACTCGTCCTGGGCTGATCTCGAGTACCAGACCCCCGAGCTCTACTACCCTAACGCGAGAGATCTCTGGGTCCCCTTCCCCCTCGCCGTCCTGCTCTTCCTCGTCCGGCTCGCGTGGGAACGGTGAGTTCATTTTAAGGTCAATCTGTACGACACTCACTAATGATAAGTTCCCTATCTCCGACATCATGTTGCTAGCTAGCTATCTGTGTTTTTGCGTGTGGAAGTCTATTTTATATCCCTCTCAAACCCTTGATTGCGTGTTAAAAGTTTGAACTTTAAAATATTCAGATTTACCTGTTAAAATTTGACCGACGATCTAAATCATGCTATCTGAATGGGCAAATCAAGTGTTGTATTTAAAGGTAGGCCTTGTTAACTAAGACTAAGCTTAACGTATGCTTAGTCATTGATTAACCCTGACTAAATCCTGATTAATCCTGACTAAATCCTGATTTGTTCATCTCCAAGCTTGTCATCGCCGATTGACAGGTTCATCGCGCAGCCGATTGGTCGGTGCTACAAGCTGAGGGAGGCTCCGCCCAAACCCGCCGCACACAACGAACTACTGGAGCGAACGTTCAGGAAACAAAGAAAAATACTCCCTTCTCCTGCCGCCCTGCAGGTCAGTGCTTGTGTCTGGCTTAAGTTCTGTCCTGGGTCCAAAAAAAATTGTGTCAAAAATTTGACAATAGAGATTTTTAAAATGCGAAGCCTTACTTTTTCGTGCCAAATCAATCCTGTCAGCTCTCCCTTCTGGTGCACTGGAACACAATACATTGCCCTGTTCATCATCGTAAAACCAGTACCCATTGATGAGCTTCTAAGATTGAAGAAAAAAAAAAATCCCCAGTGGCTGTTTTCAAATAATTTTTTTTTTTCCTGCACAAGTGTATGTTAGCGATAGGCTTTTGAAGCCTTGGCTGTGGTCTTTGGCAGAGCAGCCCATGGTCTTAAACGCCAACCGTGTTTCTCGTACTCAAACTTTAACCTTTAACTGTATGGCAGCATATATAGCGTGATTTAAGCTGGATGTATTTGAATCGCTCGATTCAAATTTGATTTGTGACGGCTCTGTTTGCTGTGTAGGCAAACATTCTCTGCTTAATGGGTGCGGGGTTTTATTTGATTTCTTAACGTTAAGGTTATCTGGGAATTTTGACTTGAGGGCACGGCTCGTTAGTTAATTAAATGATGAAGTAGCTGTTAATGATGACTGCTGGGTTGGGTTACGACTGCATTGGTTAGCTGAAGTTGGTTTTTACTGTAGGGTTTAGCAGGGTTGTGTTATGATTGCAGAGTTGGGTTGGGTTGTAGAGTTGCGTTCGGTTGGATTGTGCGTGCAGGGTATAGCGAAGCAACTAGATGTGAGTGTACGAGAGGTGGAGCGGTGGTGGAGGGTGCGGCGGGCGCAGTCGAAGCCAAGCGAGCTGCAACGCTTCAAGGAGACGAGCTGGCGCTGTCTGTTCTACGTCTGCGCCTTCTGGGGCGGCGTCCATACTCTGTGGGACGTGAGTCATGTATATGTTAGTTTCTTCATGTGTATATTACAAGTATATTAAATATGCATAAAATGCTGGTATATGTATATGATATATAATCCTCCTGGCTCTGAGTCATTGCTGGAGTTTTTTTTTTCTACTCTTTCTAATTGGTCACTATAGTGCAGTCTGAGGCATAAACTCAAGTTTATTGGCATTTGTTTTTTTAAATTCACAGCGAGGCGCTGTGGTGTAGTGGTTAAGGCATTGGACTTCCGAGTCCAGAGACCTGAGTTCAAGTCCCCGCGCCGGCAACTATGAAACCATGCGTTACAGGCCCTTCAGCAATGCTGTTAAACCCACAAGTGTCCCTAGCTGCTAAACCCGTGCCAGATAATTATGTATTTGGTTGGTGTCAGGAAGGATTTCCGGCAGTAAAAATCTTAGCTCCAGCAGGTCCTCATTAGGGTGCAAAACGTGTCTGCCATATGAAAACATTAAAACATTGGCTTGGATTGTAGTTAGTGAACTGAGTTTTTTCAGATCTGTTCTGTGCACATGTGTGTTGAGTGGGGCGTGTGCTGGTTGCAGAAGCCGTGGTTCTGGGACACAAAGCACTGCTGGTACGGCTATCCAACCCAGGTCAGTTCTCGTCGTATTCAATCTTAGGTTCTTTGCGTTTTGTAAATTTAGTAAGTCAATGAAATACCAAGTATTATGTTCTAAAATTAGGTCAGACCATCAAACACTGAGCATGAGTTGAACGGAAGAAGAAATTGTTATCTGAGATGAAATCCAACTTCATGGGCTTAGGCAGAAGTTTGTAAGTTGTGTGTTAATTGGACTGTGATGATAGATATGATAGATGTTGTTTGTGTATACAGTACGTGACGGCAGACAAATTGTTTGTGTATACAGCATGTGACGGCAGACATCTGGTGGTACTACATGATAGAGCTCAGCTTCTACTGGTCTCTGGTCCTCTCTCTCTTCATGGACACTCGACGCAAGGTAATCAAGCCTGATCACGACTGGCTGCTTTACTTGAGAAAATTCATAGTTTGTCTTTAATGGTGAATGTGAGCAAATGAGAGTAAATGGTGTTTACCAATGTATGACCGCAAGTGAATATGGACATGCTAGTGGGCATTTACAATTATTGGTAAATACAGACGCAAGAAGGGCGTTGATGAATTCAGGCATGAGAGTTGGCCTTGGTACATATAGTGATAAGAGTACGTCGTATCCGAGTGGTCTAAGTTGCGAAGCTCGGATTACGAGCTCGACAGCGTTGGTACGAATCCCGGTTGCAGCAATGATTTTGAGTCACTTCGGACACCCCTGGCAAAGGTGGTTTAAATTCGTCAGCCCTGCGATCATCCATTAGGGTGGAGCGCAGTAGTGAAGTTTAAGTTGAAGAAGTGTCTTGGTGCATATGGTCCTGAGAGTGTGCGCGTGCGTGCTGCGCGCGTAGGACTTCACGGAAATGATCGTGCATCATTTCTCCACCATCACGCTCATGTCCATGTCCTGGTCCGCCAACATGGTGCGCGTCGGTACTCTCGTCCTCTGTGTGCACGACGCCGTCGACTACATCATGGAGGTGGGGCACTGGGGGCGAGGTTTATTGTTAGGCGTGAGGGGGTTAGGGTTAGGCGTAAAGAGATTAGCTCAGGTTTGGGTTATAGGTAAATGCTGTCGACTATATCATGGAGTTACGGCTGAGAGGCGGTGGTTAGGGTTAGGCGTGAGTTAGGGGGCTAGGTATGAAGGAAGGGCTGTACGTTGTTAGGATTGAGATGGCACATTGCGTGGTGTAGAGAATATGAAATGAATATTCTTTATTCCTACTATTGACCTGTAATGCAGGGGCCTGATTAATGTTTATTAAGCTTTAATTTAGATTCTTCTTTGTCGGATATTAAAAAACTCAAATACGCTTGCCTATCGCAACGCCATCGTCGTTTGCTTTCTGCGGAGTTTCATATAGCAAACGATACGCACTTCTTGAGATTTGCGTGTGACATTCTTATGAGTTGAGACGGAGATTTTTGTTAAAGCGGCCCCAGATGTGAACTTAGTTTAAATTCGTTATTTCAACAGTTGATATTGTTAAACGCGCAGTTTGGCAAGTTGACCAAGTACTGCAAGTACGACAGGCTGTCGGATGCCATCTTTGTCATGTTTACCCTCGTCTGGCTTCTCACCCGTCTCACCATCTACCCCTTCTGGTGAGATATATATTTTACACCTATATCTGTACGAAATTAAATTTTAGCTCGTGTGAAACAGTTCGAAATAACTTTGTGAATGAAGTCTTCATCTGACTTTGGATTGAAAGCAGTTTGAGCAAGATTTTTCTCAATCATTTACAACTAGATTACGTCAAACTAATAAAAATTAGTCATTTTTAGAAGGGAAAATGGCCAGAATTTCTATTTAACTGACATCGAATTGTGTTTTCTGCATTTTTTTTTAATTGAAATCAAGTTTTTTCTTTAATTTGCGCATTTTTCGTAGGTCTCTAGCTATGAATAAGTCTAAAGCCATTGGTTGTTTCTGTGTGGTGGCCTCTAGGATCCTCCGCAGTACTTTGTTTGAGGCGACGACCATAGTTGGCATGGCGCCCATATACTATGCCTACAACGGGCTGCTCTGTACGCTCCAAGTGCTACACATCTTTTGGTTCTACACCATTCTGCGCATGGCATACTTCTACATCATCAAGGGAAGGGTGAGTCTGATCTTTGACCTGACCTAGATTCTGTTAAATCAGTTACTTGACCTGACCTAGATACTGGCTTTGTTTTAATGCTTTGTGTCAGTAACCCATTGCTCATCCCTATATGTATCTTTCCTTGTCCTTGTCCCTATGCATGTATCCTTACTTGCCACTGTGCCTGTATCCTTCCTTTTCCTTGTGCATGTATCCTTCCTTGGCCTTGTTCCTGTATCCTTTCTTGTCCCTGTGCTGCTCAGGTTGAGAAGGACGCGCGCAGCGACACCGAGCCGGAGTCAGATGAAGAGCCAGCGACCCTGGGCACTAAGGGCGCTTCCCCTGACCCGGCCGGGGGTCAAGGTCGTTCATCCGCCCAGAATCACTCAGTAAATAACTCCCACAAGTAAAACCACCTGCTGGGTTTTCCCCGGACACAAAAACCAGTCCCGAAAAACCCCCCTAGGTTTCCCGGATTGGTTTTTCCCATTCCAAGAAGCAAATGTTTTTCAAGGGTTCAGCATATGGACCAGTGGTCTTACGTTTTCAACAGCCCTTGCAGTCTTTAGGGAACTAGCGACGAATTTTTTTCGGCCCGGCACACAGCAACCGGCTCTACGGATGGACGTGGACGGGCAGGATCGCAGTCTAGCGGAGGCTGTGTATAATATTATATCATGCGTATTTGATATTGTTTTCAGTTCATGGTCTCCCCCTATACTTCTGGTTATTGTAATCGCGTTGCTTGATATATAATCAGCTATTTATTGGACAATGTGATTATTCATGATTGTATGTGATGCGCCTAGTTGTTGGCCGTGCGTGTGCGGCAGTGAGACAGGGCATGAATGGTGGCCGCTGTGCCCCAGTATGTATGCCCTGCACTCGTAACCTACCGCTAGCCGGGCATACGTGGTTTCCCGATTAAGGTGTTGAATCATGTAGTGTGCGTATTCTATTTTTCACGTGTATTCACTCTGGCACAATTAGCCGGATGAAAGTTGCATGGGAGTTCAGCAATCCTATGAGCGCACTATCGTAACTGATTTAAATGTTTGCGTTATGGTCGGTTATCATCGTTGAAATCTATCTTTTTCTTTTTTTTTCATTTTGTTGCGTGTTATTTTTTCGTGTTTTCTTTTGGTTATTTTTTCATTTCGTCAGTATGTGTCTTTGTTGTCTCATTCCAGTTAGCGATGTTTATTTGATGGTGAGATTTACTTTCCCTTTCCAGTTAGCGATGTTTATCTGATGGTGAGATTTACTTTAAGAGATTTGTTCGGTTGGGAGTCACATAACGGTATTACACTGTGCAATAGAGAATTGAAAAATGTCAAATCCGTCGACTAATTGGTATTATATAGGAATGTAGTGGTTATACAGTGGTTATACAGCGGTTATGCAATGGTTATACAGTAGTTAATGGTGTTACAGTGGTTATATAGTGATCCGGGAAATCCGTAATAATTTGTATTCTCAACTTTGAAGTTGCGTTTTTCAGTTAAATGTTATAATATAAGCCGAGATTGTGACGTCATCTGATCCAAATAGATCGCAGAGATCTTGATCCAGGATTTATTTCATGCGATGCCATTGGCTGCCGAGATTTTTATCCTTAATCAAGATCTTAACGATTGATTGAAAAACCCGGCAATTAATTTTTTATTTCAGTTTGAGTTTTTGTAACTTTTAGACTTCGCTTAAAGTGTTATACACAATATTTAAATAATTTCAGTTTTGACACTGTGGAAATGAGATGTCTATCGCCCTTTCTGACCGCTTGAAATATTAGCTTGATGGTGGCTTTAGTCTGATCCTCAGTATTTTTTTATCGCTAGCAGTTTAGAAACGGTGCACCACGGTAGTTGACTCGATTCGTTTGGTCGTTGATTCAACTGGTCATCAATCTAGCCGGTCATCTTTTGGAACTTTCTTTTGTTCTACAATAATAGCTTCGTATGGTATCGTATATTTTCTGCTATATGTTTTGCGTTGTATTGCCGGTACGTAGTATTGAAATTGATAGTGAATGATGATTTGTTTTGTTTAACCATGATTATGCTTAGTTGTTGTATCTATACGTATGTCAGGCTGTGTCTATTCCTATCTATATGATTATATTTTGTCTTTGCGAATCAGTTGCAATTATAAATTACACTCTAATGAATGATTAATTATGAATCATGATTTATAACATTCATTACGCTTTGTTCCGTTGTCTGCAATTCCTATACAAGTCAAATAATTATCTGAGTTTGTGTGATCGATGTTTGTAATTTTATTCCGTAAATGACAGATGTTCTATTTGAATCGTGCTGCCGCGAAGATTATTGAATAGGGATTGTTTAGTTTAATTTTGTTTTTCTTTGTGGTATTGATTAAATATTGACGCGTTTGTAAATGTTCTGCTGCTAGCCTCACATTATATTACTCACGTTGTTGTTACCGGAGGGGTTTTATAGACCAGAGCGGCATTGGATGCGACGCTTTGCTTAAGCACACCGTACACAAAAGGTATTGTAGTGTCCCATTATGGTGGCATGGGCTGTTTACTAGGCTTTTTAGAGGCCATCTAAAATCAAGCTCATCTTATCAGCCAATCGTCTCTTACACTAACTGTTGGTTGCTTGACCTCGATTTAAGTTCGATTTAGTTCTTTGGACAGAATTGACCAATCAAATTATTCGATACAATTCTCTCATAGATTTTCATTTGTTAAATCGGACAAAAAAATTAAATCGCGCTTAAATTGAGGTCGAGCAACCAGCAGTTAATGCTGCCACTGTGGAGCATTTGTAAGTTATTTTTACGGTCCGCATGCCTTGAGTCCGATGCATCTCTAGTAAATATAACATCTCTCCGGTTTTATCTTGTATTGCGTAGTTTTGAGCTTTGTCAGTCGGTCACTAAATATTAAATCAGCTTTGCCGTTGTTTAAATCACATTCTTGCGCCCTGTTCAGATTGTTTGTTTCTCTATCAAAGATGTATCGTTGAATATTACTGTAAGTCACAACATTTTTGCTGCATGTTATTTTGGCGGTGTTGTTCCCCAGAAATTTTGCTGCGCTTAATTTAAGCATTTTCGAGAACGGCCCATTTAAAATACCTTCTGCGGTAATTTTTTTCTCCCGTGTTATTTTTGCGACATTTGCCAATTATTCCCAAAATTTTCAAAAATTCCATGCAAGTGAAAGTGTGATGTTTTACAGCAGTTTCAATATTTGAACGTTGTTAGAGGATTTCGCAATTGCTGTATTGCGACAGCCACTGATTTTGATTCTATTCTGTTTCCCGTACTACACTACAATTCTGTGCTATATACTATATACTGGTGTATAGTATATAGTGTATAGTATACTATATACTAGTGTATAGTATATAGTATTTTATTATTTGGCTACATGTATGTATACATTACTAAATCCAGCCTGGATATGCCATTATCTAGATATATATATATCTATCAAGATATATTTCATTCCTATGCTATAGAATTACCACTGTTCCCTTTGTCTTTTTTCTATTTTTTATAATTTGTAGCGCTTTGTTTCTCGTATATCTTAAAGCTGACTTTCAGTGCACGTATTGTTGTAGCTACAATATATACCGCTTCATCCGTATTGCGCAAGTAAAAAATTGTTTTGTTTAATATTTCAGTGTCTACTGTAGACGTTGGAAAACTTTAGCGTACTTTTTTAGAGCTTTCCATTTCATTTTGAAAATTGTCTCTATTGGGACTTTCGTAAGCTATTTACGTTTGAATTTTTATAATTCGCGAGAGTTAAAGTCAAAGTTATATTTTACAATTCTGTCAGCAGGTGTTTTGCTTTATAAATTGTTGCAAATTTTGTGGAAATTACGTTGAGTTATTAGACTAGGCACTGCAATTTGTCATGTAAAAATAAACATTGTTTGACAGTGGACTATTGTAGAAAGTATGTTTTCTTATGTCAAAACGTGAGCGTTTGTAGTTGATTTGAATATGTCTCTCTTCAGTGCTCTGCCACATGGCAGGTCTTTGGTGTCCAAACCTTCCACCTCATCCAATCTTCAACCCTTCTCTTCATATTCGCATACGATTCCTTCTCAAGCGGGTCGTCTCTCATTCCGATACGTGGCCTTCCCGGTCTTCTCTTACCCTCCATCACCTCTCTCAACAAACCCTCTCCTCTTATTACATGTCCAATCCAGTTTTTCTTTCTTCTGACTATCATTTCGATCATAGTGCTTGTTTCCCCCACGCTTCAATACCTCCTTATTTGTTACCTTTTCTGTCCAACTAATCTTCTCCATTCTTCTCCATTCTTCTCCATTCTTCTCCATTCTTCCCCACAACATGCAGTTTTTGTTAAAGGAAATGTTGCACAGAACACGATAGCCTACTTTTGATGTCGTTTTCAAAATGGTGCACTACTTTTTTGTACTGAAATATACAACGATAAAACAATGGTTGTTTCGATATTAATTTTGCGATCATAGTTTCAATTCACCAAAGCATTTATCAAATCGTACAGCCTCCTACATAATAAAGTAATTCAAATTTAATCAACATTAACTAGTTTTTCACAACAACAAGCGGTGGATTAGGGTACGGTACATTGATGTTTTAAATCGAAATTCTAGATCTTTAGATCTTCATAAGCGAAATTCTAACGATTGATCTTTTACAAAATTCACCTAAATAAAATCGTGTGCCATATAGCAAATATAGCGACGTATGCGATTAATTTTAAATTGTATATTCGCTTAACAACACTGCAAAAAAGTTAGAACCTTTACTGCTGGTTGCTCGACCTCAATTTAAGCGCGATTTAATTTTGTAGTCCGATTTAACCAATGAAAATCAACGAGAGAATCGTATCGAATAATTTGATTGGTTAGTTTTGACCACAAAGCTAAATCAAACTTAAATCGAGGTCGAGCAACCAGCCCTCAGAGTTTAGTGTATTTCAGCCTCCCACACCAACCACAACATTTCAGCACTATTTTATACAAATGAATCAATATAACATTACAGCCACCAATATATATATACACCATCACAGCCAAACGCTTGCAATGTCAGCAGTGACCTACTGCTCACTATACAGTGTACTGAATGTGCTAGACAGTCATTGAGCAATAGCATTGGGAGTTACAGTAACAGGCTACATCAATGGCTTCTCACTCACTAAAACATCACTAAAAGCGTACATCACCGCTCCGTTTACAAGGACAATATAAACCGACACAATCTGATTCCACGCATGACAAGAATATATCCTCAAACTCGTCGATACGTCATCTTGTCTCAGAATATCAAACGTGACAAAGTTCTCTAAACTCAAGCTCAATATTAACTAAACACCTGAATACAACTGCTACTGTAAAACATACAATTTTTGATGCGTGTTATTCTCGCGGTTTTGCATTCCATAAATTTCGCTTCACTTAATTGTCAGCTCAATATACTAGTAGCTCAGTGCTCAGTATATTCTTCTCAGTAGCTTTCTTTTACCGCGTTTCATTTTCGCGAGTTTTACCGATTCGTGACCTTCACCAAAATAACACGCAGGCAAAAATTTCATGTTTTACAGTACCACACACTTTTTCAGATAACAGCAATGTTCATTTCACACTATGCTCTGTCTATAGCACGGAGGTCACTACAGGCTGTTTATCGACGCATGTATGGAGATAACGAGGGCGGTGCTTGACCCGCGGGCCAAACCAATTACCAACCGTCAGCAATTGATCGACAGGGTCATGACCCTTTCATATCCAATCACAATAA
>JAQIWG010001765.1:0-22957 GCA_034695025.1 Chamaedrilus cognettii | reverse complement strand
CCAGGAACCAGCTACTCCAGAAACCAGCTACTCCAGGAACCAGCTACTCCAGAAACCAGCTACTCCAGGAACCAGCTGTCTGCCAATAATTAAATAAATGCACTGAACCACGCACACACCTTCCTCCAGGTGATTCACTCCATCGCTGCGCAACAGATCGACCAAGTTCTGACACGCCCTTGCCCTCCCGTCCAACTCTCCTTCTAGTTCACCGTCAGACAGACCCCCTGCGCCCCCCAAGGGGTGGAGGAGGGGTGGGGAGGGCTGTGCACAGACGAGACTAGCGGCAGCACTGCATGCGTGTTTCATCTCCTGCAGACGATCCGCCTTCTCCGCTGCACAAACATACAAGCATCAACTACTGATAACTACTGATGCTCTAGAATACCTACGTGCCATATAGTGTAATTTTTCACATTAGCTGCTCCAGACATCAACATTGTGAACAATGAGGATAAACAAGAGGAAACAATTGCTAATCGGTTAAAGCGCTTCATTTATGTCTAACACCAAGCCGTACCCGATTCACGCCCAAATGTAAACAAGACGAGAAGAAACACGTAAGATGGAATAAAGAAACAGAAGGTGCTAATAGGTCCCACTGCCGTAAGTGACTTACAAGGTGATCTCCACAGATCAGACACTTCCAGAGTCTTCAGTTTCTTCTCCAGTTCCGTCACACGTTCGCCAAGTATTCTGTTGTCAAAATACAAATATTTACAATGGTATAAATAGAAGCATACAAAAAAGAAAATGGTGACAATATTAAATTTAGCCCAATGCGCATACTGTAATGTCCTCAATGATGTTCGGGCATCAAAACTCACTTCAACACTATCATTGCTAAATAATTAAAACTTTTCTGCACAATGCATATAGCAAAATTAAAAAAATACTACAGACAAAATCATGAAAATTCAATAAAATTTGATTTAAAAAACGCTTGTAGGTCTTTGAATGAAATGGCCACGGAGGTATCGCTCATCCGCAGACTGCGCAGTGAAAATTGGTCTAATGAGCAACCATTGCTAAAAGTTTCACACCATAAAGTTCAAAACTCAAAATACAATAGAGATGCCAGATTGATCATCAGCGTTAAGTCCAGTACCTGGCTAGCTAGTAGTTTACCTAGTCTAGTAGCTAGGTTTAGTACACCAAAACAAGGTTTTTTTGACTTATACGCGTAAGTTGAAAAGAACAGGCACAGAATTACAAATTAAAGTCGACTTCGATGGCATAGGACTACAGCTTGAGAATACAACCACTCCTGGTTGATTAGGAGAAGGCGTACTACTACTCCTCTCATAACACGGCTTAACTCTGGTAGTCATTACTATGCAACAGCAGTGAGGTGTGTTGCGAGGCAGACAACCTGTTAGTCTTGCGCTGATGTGAGAGTGCGACGTTCTTGTCCTTGAGGGACTCGAGCAGCGCGTTGGACAGAGACTGGAGGTCAACCATCATCTGGGGCGTGGGCGTGAGGCACGCGTCACTCACCAACAACTCATGCACTGCGCGCACAAACAACTCATGCACTGCGCGCACAAACAACTCATGCATTGCGCGCACAAACAACTCATACACTGCGCAAACAAACAACTCATAATTACAATAACAATAATAATAATAATACTGTGTTATTTGTCCGTTTCCTTAGTCTGACGATCATGTTATTATCAACCTTCAAACAGGCAAAAAATTTACCATCGCACTCATTGACAATTAATAAACATCGGATAAAAACGTGAAGCATCGAACAGACATCATTATCATATTGTTTTTATACTATTCAGAGGTGTCGTACCATAGAGCGCGTCTTTATTTTTTGCGTTTTCAGAGTTTAAGTGTCTAGCAACTAGACTAATTACAGCCCTGTTCAGTGCCTCGGCAGAGAATATAAGAAACATCAAGAGACCTTGTTTCTGAGAGATGACGACGCCTCCGGTCCGATTCTGTCCCAGCTTGAGAATGCCCTTTGTCTTCTTCTTATCCAGAATGCTCTACCAACAGAGACCCAATTCAATAATACACCATTCTTCAACAAAAATGAGCTTCCTAGAAACTTTGACAAAGTATAATGATTGTAAAGAGCATTGTTTCATCGGAACATTAAGTACTAAAAAACAACAAGAAACAGCAAAATCGATTAAAAAAACAATGATTGTAACAAAAATTAAATTAATCATTACTCCATCGAAACTGGTGCAAATTATAAAAATTAAGGCCAAGAAGGTAACTTAAATCAACAAGAGTATCATCACACTCCCACTGAAGTCACATTTACATCTACAATAGTGATCTAAGATCAATGACTCACAGTTCATCTGAAGCGAGGTGACCAGTGCGCAAACCTTGTACTTGGAGATGGTCGCGAGTGCCATTGTCTTCTCATCCTCAGTTTGATGGACTCTCTCCTGTAGATATCTGCATACAGACACACAGACACAGACACAAAGAAACACACACACACAGACACACACACACACACACACACACACACACACGTCAATCGCGCTTCAAATCGAGGTCGAGCAACCGGCAGTTAGAGGTTATGCCTGCCTTATCAGCAACTCCCACGCCTCAGAATCAGATGTTGACAGTCCTGGCATTCAGGCTTGTAACTATATAGCTGACAGAAACCAGCGCCTGCTTCATGTATTTACTGTGTACAAGTCAGCATTTGAGTTATTTTGTCAGCAGCCATTACATGTTACCACTCTTGTTTCTTGTTCCCACATAAATTCCTTATTCCCGCTCTTGTTACCTGTTCTCCGTGATGAGTGCATCGATGTCGAGGACGCGCCGCTCGTCGCCCCTCAGGATGTAGTGCAGTTCTCGGTTGAGTCGCTCGTACTTGACGCGACAGACGTCGCGCTCCGTCACGAGCTCCTCCTTCTCGTCGAGCACCTGTTGGAGGTCCCTCTCCATCTGCACCATCTACCAGCACCAGACCAGGCTGCCTGGTAGAGCGGCACCATCTACCAGCACCATACCCGATGCAGCATCAAGGACTCTATAAATCTGCACCGCACATCATCCACCAGCACCACACAAGGCAACCAGTTGAATCATCCGCCAGAACCTCTGTACCACACATCTACCAGCTGAACCATGTACAATACCTTGTCGCTGGTAGTCTCAAGTTGCCGTACGAGGTCCTCCCTCTCACTGGCGGGAAAGTGTCGGGTGTCCAGACCCTCCTCACTCGTACCCACCCTCTGACGAACGATCTGCTCCCTCAGCAGCTGGGTACACAACAGGGCAGCATGAAAACACATGCAATCTCTTCCTCATCAACTGAGCATGAAGCAAGCAGGCACTCTATAATACATAGACTACTTCTTCATGCATACTCTGAAGCCTCAGTAACTGAACATCATAGAAGTTCACTCATGTCAGCCATGCACAGGTGCACACTCTCTTTCGCAGCAGCAGAGCACATGACATCACAATTTACCAATTTAGTAAGCTGTCACTAAAGTAGTCCAAAACATCATGGAAGCATCATAGTGAACAATGGGAAAGATCGACCACGCTGCTCGTACCCTGATGTCTCCATTGGCATCTTTCAGCTTCTGCTTAAGGTCATCGACCTCAAACTGAAGCGACTTGTTGACATCACGCATCTCACACAGCAGATGTGCCAGGCTCTGTCACATTCAACACTTAACCATTTCACATTGCACATGTGTCAAAATCTGAAATATTAAACATTTCACTTAGCAAACGGTCTTAGTACCGGTAATTCATCTACAGAAATACAGAACACTAGTGATTTAACACTGAATACAGTTTCAATAGATAGATAACAATATAGACAAAGAAATACCTGATGCTTCATATCAGAATACTCGACCCCGTCAAGATGTGACTGCCTTGGTCCCTTAACATAGAACAAACATGTCTTCACAGTGGTCCAAACACAAAAAAGAACGAAACACAAGCAATAAAGCATTATTCCAAAATGAGATGATGTAAGCCTTCCCTATCAAAAATTCAACATTTGTCACTGGTTGCCGGCTTGCAACAAGCTGCCACTTATTACTACAATGCTGGCAAGCTGCCACTTACCACCGTGCAGGCTGCCACTTACCACTACTATGCGGGCATGCTGCTGGCTACCATATCATGCTACGAAGCTGCTACTTACAGTGTTCCCATGATGCCAATTATCACCGCGGCAAGTTTTCAATTACCACGCTAACAAGATTTCAATTACCACGCAAGCAAGTTTTCAATTACCATGCTGGCAAGCTCCAAGAACACTACCAAGATGGCGAGCTGCCACTTACGACGCCGGCGAGCTGGCGCTTCATGGACTGGTAGCGTGCCTGGACCTGCTCGGCCATCAGCTTGAACTGGTCGCGCTCCTGCCGACACTGGTCGAGATCACGGCTGAGAATAAGCAGCGCCTCACACTTGCTGTCCAGCTTGCGCCGCGACACCTGCAGCTGTAACCAGTCAAACAGAGGGATTACATCTGCAGATGACACGGATTATAATCAAACCCTGCAGCTGTCTATAATTCACCCTGGGGCTACAGTAAAACCCAACCCATCCGCACCCGAATCCAGCAGCAATATCCAAACCATAACATTGCCAAATCCATTACACAACCTTGCTAAATAGTACGATCAATGAAATTTGAAAGAAAGATTATGTGCTTGCACACATAAAAAGGCACAAAAAACACAATTAAAGATACAAAGTTACTGCCCAATATGCTACCTCTGCTCTGATCGCGTCGTATTCCTGCCTCATCCTATCCGCGTCAATCACAGGCATGTTCTGCGCCATGATAGCTCAGCCAGGCACTCAGCGCAAGGGTCCACAGCACGGAACAAGGGGATAACACCTCCTTCTATCTGCACAGAGGGGGAAGGGGATGAGACAACAAGTAAGGCCTACATATGTTGGCCGGACGATCTGAAATAAATCAGTCAAAATAATAACAATCGAGCGATATTATGCGATTTTGCAGCAATAAGGTCGGACTTTATACTCCAAAAGGTAGATTTATTTTCTTATCAGAAGGTGAAGTAATGCGCATGCGCGTTATGCTACAAACTGTCCGCCTAACCACGATCATAGCTGATCATTGATGATTTTTGCCAAAAATTGACATCGGACATTTAATGACCCCACTGCGCATGCGCCAAGAATGACCAGATTCAACTTAACGAAGTACTTTTGATAGAAAGTCGCTTGTTAGGCCTACGTTCCGACGTGAAAAATAGTCTGTCGTAAAATATCATAATAATTATTCGGCCTAATAGATCTAGGTGTAGTCCAAAATTAATAGGGAAGTGTAATGATACCTCGGTGTACTATAACTTATTAGATTTGTGATCGATGGTGCTCAATAATGGTCAATAATTCGATGCTGTCAATTTCGCTGAAGTTAGAAAAGTTGCTTTGAACACTTATTTGGTACTTTGGTAAAAGCTTTATGGGCAAACTGCTGTGCTGCTTCATACAGTTCTTGGACTTTCTTCGTAAAAAGGTAAACAATCAACAAAATTGTTGATACTCGTGCGATGTTTTATTTGGCGGTGGCTCTTGGGCCTAATTAAACATCAAAGTTTGCTATCACGTGTCTTCTTCTTAATTTGAGTACGCAGTACCGGGTTTTGCTTTTAAATTTAACTCCAATAAATTATTGTGTTTTATTATCATCGACTGTTTATTGTGTGTCAGTGTCAATGTCGTAAGGCCGGTTGCTAGACTTCGATTTGAAGTGCGATTTAATTTTGTTGTCCGAATTAACCAATGGAAATATATGAAAGAATTGTATCCAATAATCTGATTGATTAATTCGGACTAGAAAGTAAAATCGCGCTTCAAATCGAAGTCTAGCAACCGGCAGATAGAGTAAACGCGACAGTAGGCCTACTGTTGTCACTATGGTCAACTATAGACCATCATTAAAAGATCAAGGGCATGTTTCTCATATATCTTTGATCATTTTTAGTCTTAAGAATTTCTTTAGCAAATATATATGAGGTAAATCTTATCGTTTGTTATTTGAAACTCCGCATAATAAGATGATGACATCATGGTGGTCGGCGATTGAATTTGATTTTTGTCAAATTTGACTTGAAATTTGAAAAAGGCGACGAATATCTGAAAAATAAGGCCTTTATGATAAAGTTATTTTGTTACTGATTGGTTTTGATGAGCAGGTGAAACAGGTTCATTTAAATATTGTAAAATGGATGACGTTCCAAATTCCACGGACTATTCCCCCACCGTCTTCCCCGACGTTTCATCGAACTTTTCCCTCGACATTGCCCACACCCCCGACCTCCTCCCCTATTTCCCCGACATGTACCGCACTGTCGCGGGAGCGCTCATTTTCTTCGCCACCCTCCCCTTTATCCTCTTCCACTTCCGCTGCTTTCCGGCCCGGACCACCCTCGTCGTGCTCCTGGGGGCGGGGCTCATGGTCGCGGCTATGGTGCTGTCCCCAGCCGAGGCGTACCGCTCCATTGGTCGGCCGGACCGCCTGTCTGCAGTCTTCCTGTTAGCGGGGATGATGGTGCTGGCAGAGTTTGTGTGTGTGGAGGGGCTGGTGCGGTGGGGACTGAGGGTGCTGCTCGCCCCTGATCTGGTGTTTGTTGCGTACGCGCTGCGCGCGAGTGCGCTGGGGTTCGTGCTCGCGATGTTTTTCACGCCAGACGTGGCGTGCGCACTCTTGTTGCCGGTTCTTGTCGAGTGCTTCAGCGAGCAGGAGCGACCAAGGTCTGACAACGCTCGTGTTTACAAACGAAAATGCAGTGCTTAACATTGATCAGAAATTTTGTGTTAATTTTTAACGAAAAGTTTTAGTTGAAAGTCTTGATATTTAATCGGGTATTATAATTCAAATTGACATGCAAGATGGCATGGTATCCACTTTCAGAGTTGTTTATGAACCTTAAGTTGGTTGGATCTTTTTAGACGGTCCGCCATACTTTGATTCCCTGTTTTCTGTACAGTGATTTTCATCTTTGCGATGCGCCAGATCTGAGCTGGAGACGCTGCTGCTAGGGGTTGTGACCTCCGCGACCCTCGGCGGTGCCTCGACGCTATTTGGCGGCTCGGCCCTTGCAATCATTGCCGCAGCAACCAACCCCCCGGCCACGCCCCCCGAACGCCCCGGTCGCCTCGACCTCCTAGCCTGTTTCAAGTACCTCCTCCCCTCCGCCTTGATCTGCTTTGGCGCCAACCTCGCCCTTCTCGCTCTGTTTCACCGCGGCGTGCGCTGCCGCCCCGCCTCACTGAGGTGTTGTTGTGTGCGGGGAGGCGCTGGGGGGGCGGGGGGCGTGGAGGAGGGGCGACGCAGGAGGAGTTCGACGGAGCAGGAGCTGTCGGGGCTGACGCGTGCGATGGCAGGGCTCGTGGCTGCATCGGCCATGGGGGGGAACAACAGCAACGGATATGTTCATCAGGGTACGGGGGGGGTCTAGGATGGGGGTAATGAATGGATGGATGGATGATAAAAGTACTATGTATTTAGGTACCAAAATGCTTATTGTAGGCGTGCTGCGTTAGTATGAATTACGGACCTCCTACGCCTAGTTGTTCATTGTTGAGTTTGTGCTCTCAGTGAAATATTATCTTTGTCCAATCAGATGGCTGAAAATTTAATCTAGCATCAACTTGACCAAAATCTCAGCCTTCAAATATTGACAGGATGGATCTAAGATCAATTTTTGTCTCTGCTTTGAACGACTGAGTATTAGTGTTGTGAGATTCTAAGGTTGTAGCGCCGCTGTGCTACTGCTCTGTTGATACAGACGGCCAGTACCTGGACATGCTCTAGTGTTGCAAGGTTGTAGCGTCGCTGTGTTGGTGCCGTGTTGATGCAGACGACCAGTACCTAGACATGCTGCGTGACGAGCGACTCATTCAGGCGCCCACTCTTGAGACGATACTCGAGGACGAGGTAGCGTGACCATTTAGACTTTTCTCAACTAGGCATGTTGGCGGCTGGACTATATGCTGCTTACAGGTGTTTTTACTTTGCCCTTTGCAGTTCTGTAGATGTAATATGTATTTGTTTAGAATTGTAGAATGATTTAAAAAATAATAATGATAGCTAATGGATTAAGGACATGAGGATGCGGTGGATAGGATAAAAATGGAGGATGAGTGTGGTTGCAAATGGCTGACCCCTGCGTAAGCGGGGAATGCGGCCACAAAACGTGAGTGTGCGTTTATCTTTTGTATATATGTATTTTATGTAAAACTGAAACTATGATTTATTCTAAGTTCTGTTTTAACGTCTTTTAAGGCATTCCTTTAGCCTATTGTTGTTATTTTTGTACAGATTTTGGTGTTATTTGAGGCCTTAGCTTAAATTATGAGGATTTTTAGCAAAAAAAAATTGTTTCAGGTTCTTGAACTACCCGAGTGCTCGATGACCTGGTCTAGCTATGACACCTCCCCCGCCCACCGCTCCCCTTTCACCCCCTCTGACCCCTCTACCCCCTCCGACTCCCCGGGGGGGCTCCGACGAACCCCTCCCGCAACCTCTGACCTCACCAACCTTGCCTCAGATATCTACGAGCCATCGCCCCCTTCTCCCCCGCACTTTTCCCCCGCCCGTGACGGCCAATCCTTCGATGAGGAGGAGATTCCGGAAACTTCTCCGGTCTTCTCGTCGGGGACGAGCGCGGCAGTGTCGCGGTCACTCGGCGCGCTGTCGGCCGTCGTGGAGGGGATGGGGGGCGGGGCGCAGCGGGGGGCGCGGGGGGTGGGGCAGCAGCGCGAAGGGTCACTGATCGTCAAGGCGACGCTTGGCGTGGTGCTGGCAGTGGAGGTGGCGCTGCTGCTAGCCGCGGCTAGTCCCAGCTTTCACGCCGACGTCGGTCAGTTGATCTAATAGTTGTATATCAAGAACTTGTAGCTTTTGAGATAGTCTTCGTGTATTTAGTAATTTGTTGGGTATTTGTTATTTGCGGCGCTGGTCTGCTTAAAATAGTTTTCTGCAGTTTTAATTCAGTGCATAAAGTGAGATCAGCAAAAGAAAAAATCAATTTGAGAAAACAACTTTATGTGTATTTTGAAAAAATTGCATGAAATTAATGCAACTTAGAAGGGCAGGGGCATCGTTAAGTTTGTGCTCTTTACTGGGATACTTTTTTTGATCGGTAAATTGATAATGTAACATTTGAACCGCTTCAGTATCTTTTACATGTACAAATGTATGCTGATGCCATGAATGTGAATAACAGGGAATTATAATGACTGTTGCTATGTGGGGCTTTCCGCAGGGCTGGTGCCGCTGGGTGGTGCGCTGGTGGTGCTGGTGCTAGACACCCTGGTGCAGCGCCGTGCACCCGAGTCTGTCCTCCACCGCATTGACCTCGCCTCCCTCCTCCTTCTCTTTTTCTCCCTCTACGTGCTCATCGATGGCCTCGTCGCGACCCGGCTCCCAGCCGCCCTCTGGAGCCGGCTAGGCTTCTCCGGCTTTTGCTTTGAGTCGCCGACGAGCGTCGCGGTTCTCGTCACGCTCGTCGTGAGCATGGCGAACGTGATTGGTCAGGTTCCCGTCGCCCTGTTGGTACTTAGCCAGCTGGCGCCGACGTTTGACTCCACTGCGGCAGCCGACCGGTTGGAGCCGGTTTGCTGCGGGATCAGGCCGGTCGCGATGGTCGCGTGGGCACTGAGTGTCGCGGGCAATTTGACGCTGGTGAGCGGGGGGAGTGGGGCGGCCGTTGTGGTGGATGGGTGGCGGGGGGGGAGCCCCGCGTGGGGGGGGTCCACCAGGCGGGGGAGGGGAGTTAACTACAAAATGGCATACTGCGCGTATTTGAAGTTTGCGCTGCCAGCCAGTGCGCTGTCGCTGGTGCTGGGACTCAGCATTATTGCAGGACTGACAATGATTGGTGCAGCAGCGTGAGCGAGCAGCGTGAGCGAGCAGCGCGACTTTGTTCATCGTGATTCAATTCTGCTTCAGCGTAATCAATGCTGCGTCGATTTATGTCTTAATTTGGTTCAGCACTGCGTTTATTTCAGTTAAAACTTAGGCGATGCGGAACCATTAAGTTATGTATTAGGCTGATTGATTAATGTTTGCAGCACGCACGCCTTATCTGATTGGCCATTAATTGGGTCAGGTCGCACCTTATATGTCGTTGCTAGAGAGGTGTAACGTTAGGATTATCTAGAGTGCTTTGGGCAGACGCTATGTTTGACTGTCAATCGGAGCTTTGAATCAAGATTCACATCACTGTGAGTGGTTGCTGCGTTGATCAGTGTGCTTATAATTAGGTGCATTGAGATACAGTGTCTCGCCTTGCATGGTTCTGCTTCAGCTGTTGAATCGCCACTAGTTTAACACAAACTTTATCTCATGTGTGCGTCACAAGTGACTGTTTCAGGATGAGCACGTGGTCTACGAATTCAGGTGTACAAATAAGCGATACATCTTGTAACTGGTGAATTTGTGAGGAGTGATTTACTTTAAATATTGAATGTATTGAAGTTTTTTAGAATGTTCTACGGAGTTTGAAACGCGTCAGTTTTGTTGCATGCGTGTGCTGCGGCATTGTGTCTGGTTGATAAACTTGTATTGTTCTCTTCTTGTCGCTTGCTTCTTGCTGAAGCCTCCGGCTAAATTCTTCAAACCGATATTTAGTAGACCTACTTTAAATTTCTCTCTGCTCTTTATTGTAGGTGGGATGCCTTGATCTTCATTGTTTTCAGTTTTGAGTACTGTTTACGCATAGGATGATGGTTTTGCGTTTAGGTTTCACATTTTCTATAATTCTCTAATTCTAAATTTTGTGTGAAATTGCGCTTGTTTTAAAATTGTCATTAGAATAAGGTTCCTTGCTTGGAAATAAACCTTGACAAAAAATTGTCCTTTTACGATGTCCATTTTATGGAATGTAATCCTACATGCTATTGAATGCTATATGCTACCAACGTAATAATCCTATATGCTATTGCATGCTACCAACATGTATACATAGCATATGTTACGTAAACATACATATGCATGCCGTTACACACTAGTGTGTAATGGTACACGCTAGTGTAATGGTTTATAATATTACTATTGCATCTTAAGCAGTTGTGTGTGGGTGGCTTCAGCTTTATTTATGTAGTCATATGAATATTTCACTTCTAATCATTTTATACACATTTTTGAATGTCTTTTCCTCATTTTTGTATGGCCAGGCTTTGTAAAAACTTTTTTAAAATTTTCCTAATGGTTTTACATTCCTTCGATTGGAAGATAACTGGTGTTATACTGTAAAACATGAAATTTTTGCTGCATGTTACTTTGGTGAATTTATCCAATTTGCGAAATTCAGCAAAATTACATGCACGCAAAAATGTGATGTTTTGCAGTATTTCGTCTTTTCCTTTGTTTACTTCACTTGATCAATACTTCTTAATATTTGAGTGTTTTGTTAACAACTTTGTGCTATTCATATTGTAGTCGTATACTTGAGGCTTAGGTCCATTTTCAGAGATGATCCTTCCTTCAACTCTCCCTCACCAAGCAAGAGTCTTTTGGTGTATGTGTGAGGGGGAATTAACAGATTTCAATTTACTCTGTGTGATATGTGTAGTTTGACGCAATCTCTATCTCTATCTATGTAGATCTATGCATGATCTGTGTAGTTTGACGCAATCTCTATCTCTATCTATGTAGATCGGTGCATGAGAGTGTCAGATATTTGCTTGCGCAGATTTACATTTTTGTTAAAGTATGTCTGTTGTCTAATTTATCAATAATAGTGACATTATAATTTATTATCAAGCATGAAATTTGCATCCATTATAATTTAACTTTAACAAGAGCTCAGTTCAGATCTTATATCTATCTCTAATATAATGTCATTTCTCAGTGGAGTCTAATTTTGATGTAGCTGGTGATTTCTGCTTGAAGTTTGATATTTAATCTTTTCTAATTGTGCTATCTTAAAATTTTTGTCGTTTAGTTGATGTAGTACAATAGGCGTCAGTGTCGTCCAATCTTGCTTAGATTGACAGTAGCAATGCGTGAACGAGTCATTATTCATTGAGAAGCACTGGTCGGTAGACAAGTTAAATATTTTCTGTTGCGCCTTGAACTTGAGTTGTAGCACATGTAGCATTCATAATGCTCAAATATTGTTGATGTTAATAACTAACCTGCCTTGTGTAGTCGGAGTGTGTGCAGCACACGGCTGTAACATTCGATGTTTCATATATTGCTTCATGGTATTGCATCATTAGCATCATGATCAGGGAAGAAACTGCATATGCAAAGATTCCATTAGTTCCCTGTCGGATTCAGAAGGTTGATTGACTGAACAGTCTGCTGAATATCCATTACGTTCCATGTATGTACTCGTACTTTGTCAAGCGAGTGAAACTTTGTGGAATGTTTAAATGATTAAGAGATTACGGGTCAAGCAATTATTATTAGTGATTGAAGAACTTTCACTTGTTATGCACTGAAACATAATGCGTTATAAAGGCACGCGTTATTGCAGTCATATTTTGTGCGACTAACTCTGTGAAAATATCTATTCTGACGCTCTTACGCGTTCTCTAGCACTATACAATCCATAGTCAGTATATTTAAGTTGTGTTTCGAATGCGATTGAAGTGCAGTGTAAATTAACATATAACGTAATTGTATTGATATATTTGAATTTGGTTGATGCGAGTTTGGGTTTATTAGCATTTGCAGATTTTTTGTCAATTATTTCAATTCGAATATTTGTCAGCTTATTTCTGTTCTTTACTTATTGCATCTCGTTATTATCACTGATATTGTAAATAGCATAATTTCCATTCAATGCTAATGTATTTACTGCGAGTGATCAGCTATGTTGCGTTGTTCATTTTTGAAGCATATATAGTAAGAATGATGTAACATTTATCTGTAATAATTTGTTTTTGAAACGTTTGTAATTTGCTATGAAGTGAAACTTTTCAATCAAGTTTTTGGTCATGAGTAAGTGTACACTGTTGTTAATTACATGTATTTACGTAGCTGATGGTTGATATCGTTATATTGCGCTTGAGCATAATTTCTTCCTTACTGCTGAATAGAAATGCTTGTTTCATCTTTTTCTTCTTTTTTTACATTTCGAGATTCATCTTTACCCTTCTATAATACATTTTTTCTCAGCCAAGCACACCGAATCAGCTGACTCAGCCTTTTCATCCATTTTTTCTTCAGATTTAATTTAGCACATCAAGCTTTTTTAGACCATTAGATTTTTTTGCTTGTTCGTTGTTTTTCTACTATTGAAATTAGATGTTGTAGGGGGCATGTAACTCGGCTGAAAAATTATAAATTTATTGAGAAATTGTTTCGCTTTGTCATTTCCTTGAGCTTCTTCATCGACTGTTGGATGTTGTTTCAAGATGGCTGTGCAAACGGACTTTAATGCGTATTCAATTTTTATTCTGAAGAGCAATAATAGACCTTTGTTCTCCAGATTTATTCCAATTATTCCATGTGATTGAGTGTTTCATTCACTTTCGATAAGAGCATAGGAATAATAATTGAGCAAGTTATGGTGCTCATATCTGGCATTGATTCCACTATGCTTTGCTAAATGTAATAATGAACTACTTATTGGCATCTTGTTTTCTGGGTGTTGTAGAGTTTTTGGAATGCATTGTATTTATGAAAAAATTTCACAAATTGCTGTTATTTTTTAACTTCTTTAGTCCTAAATCGTGTGCTACACAAATTGTCAGCGTATTTTCTGCTAAAGGAAATCAATGATTTACAATGCCTAATGGTTAATGTCTTGCTCTTGCAACTCACAAGTCATGATTGTCCCTATGGTGGTATCGTTGCTATAATGTTACATTTTTGCTCCTACTTTGTAATATCTTTCGATAACGTTTTTTGTTATAGATTAGTGTTTTTTATATTAGTGGTCCTCATCCAACATGTGGCCTTGACTGACGCTGATACGAAGAAACGCCCAATGTGCAGAAATAGAGCGATTGGATTAGTAACAGTGTTTCCTGTGCCTGTGTTTCAGATATATTGCGATTTCACGTTATCAGCTGGTAGCATTAGCGGATCAGCCTTCTGTCTACAAATTTAACTTTTGAATGTGAGATCTATGGGCATTGATATTAAATAGGTGATTTGAATGTGTTGCGTAGGTTTTAGATTTGCTTGGACTATGTAATTACCCCTGTTGATGACCGGCAAAAAGTGATTTTAATAGATTGAAACGATTAGTCTTTGACGAATGTAATATTGTCGTGGAATCAATGCGCTGTGTATTCTGCTTCTGTTTCTGGTCGTTTCTGTTTTCTCCATGCATTCAAAAGCCAAAGTAGATTCAGATTAATTAGTTCTTTGTTTCGTAGTTTGTATGTTGCTTGCTGCAGTGTCCATAGCGACGCTAAACGTTATTATGTATGGCTTCTTATTAATTTCTTAGTCATAACGTTCTGAGTTTGAGTCCCGCTTAGTAAACTTGTCAACTTCAGAACTTCTCATTGATCTCTTGAGCTTTGCTTTATTTGAGTGGTAGCGCTTAACTTCGATATTCATTATTCATCGTTGTCCATCCATGTGATATTTGTGTACTTCACTCGTTTGAACTGTTGAACAATACACAGTGTTGGAGGGATCTTCGTTCTTTGATCAATTACTTAATGTACTAGTGTGTGCGATGAACGTACATGTAAAATACTGAAATTTGAATGTGCCTATGCCTACTGCTCTACCACTGATAAAAAAGCTAAAATGTGTAGGCTTATAGATTTCAGTCAATAAGGCCTAATCCAAACTCTAGCATTCGTTGTCATTTTTTCACAAAATATATAATCTATTCAAGTCAGTAAATCTTTTATTTGTAAACAATGATTGAACACAGTTTAGTCGCGCAGTATCACAATCGTATAAATGAGTGAATAATTAAGAACTTTGTTGCAAATCGTAAACATGATTGACACAAAGAGAAAAATCACTACTTGTGCGCTATGGATCTACTAGAAGATATTTATTTCAAATAAAAGAGCAAGATGCAGCAACAAAACTAAAGCGCTACCATATTTGTAGGCAAGATGTGACAAGGCCTACCGGCTAAGCTTTTCTAAACCTTCTATACAAACTGTACATGGGCTATAAATAGATTATGTTGATGTCATACAATGGATCAATCATGGAATATTGAGTACCCTTTCTGAAATCAATCGGTAGAATCATAGAGTAATACAATATAACTGACTTTTTCTTTTTAGTTCTTTCATATTGAGTAGCACTCAAGTGTTAAATCTTAAGCCGAGATCATGATGTCAATCTGTACACTCAGACCGTGATCCTGGATCTATTTTAGGGGATGTGGCTGGCTGCTGAGATCTCAATATTGGATCAAGATCTTAAGACCTTATTGAAAAAGCTAGCATTACAATTGTCGCTATAACGAAGATCATTTCATAAATATCCAGCAACATCATCATTTATTGATGTCGAAGTTGATTCTAAATGGTTTGTACTAGTTGGAAAACATTCAAAAATGAAACAAACATTCAAGAAACGCACTACCAATTATACTAATTTGAATAAAAAACAAACAATATAGGAATGTACTCGATAAGTATTTACAACACAGCTTGTATATCCACAACAATTCTTTACAAAAACATTGATCCGTTTTTTCAGATACAATAACTGAACACTTTTCTTCAAGTGACGTTAAATTCACCATGCCTTCGAGGCAAAAATTCTTCGATATTATCTTTTTGTTCTGTAGGTCAAAAAACTTCAAAGCCAACAGGGACTTTAGGCATTGCCTGACTCCCCTGGCTAGGCAGGCTACTGCACGACGGTTTGGCGCATGTCTAGGCTGGACATAGCAGGACTTGCTGGCCCCCCTGGCCTAAGCTGGCTACTGGGCTGCCCCCCTGCTTAGGCAGGCCATTGCAAGACCGGCTGGCCCCCCTTGCCAACAAAGCGCGCGACCGTTCCCTCCTGAGTGATAGACACGCTGCGTGGCTTTTTGCCAAGCGTGCAGGGGACGGGACTGACGACGTTCACCTTGAGGCTCTTCTTGCCATTCCTGGTATAAACAGTGATCAACAGGTCTAAGGGACATCTTTATTTGTAATCATTGATGCGCATACATGCAGCGCTGGTGTTATTAAACTTGCGCTATTAACGAGTTCATTGCACGCTAAACGTCAAGATTTATCTATTATTTATCTCGTTTACTGCTTCACTGCAAAACATGCAACTACCGCACAAATGATCGCATCTATAATAAAGACAAAGGCCTTAATACGATTATTTCAAAGGTCTAATCTCGTAAGCAAATACTATTCATTCGAAGCGAAATCAATCACACAACTATGTTCTGTGTGTATTTTATTTGTAAAAAAAATTTGCAAAAAGAATCTAAAATACAGTTACACACAAATACACTAACCCGTAGACGGCTCGAGCCAGGGCCCCGACCACCTCCCCCACAAAGTCGTCGTGGGGGTTGGTCGAGCGAACGAAGAAGACGAGGTCGTTACCGGGGGAAAGATGAATGACAATCAGACCATCAGGACCCGGAGTCACGCTCACCTCCGTCATCTGGGAAAGAAGATCAAGTAGAGAAAAGAAAAGCAAAAATAAATAGAGGAAAACATGATAAGCGGAGTATACAGAGGATACTTCAGAGAAAATGAGTGGCCAAAAGTTTTAAAAACAATTGGCATGCATATAGACGTAATAAATAAAAACTAATGCTGTTTTGTTATGTGGCAGAAACACCACTGTAATAATAAATAATAATAATAGTGGGTTTATAGTCCGTTTCGGCGTCTGAGGACGTCATCGGGGACTGTATTTTCAAATGACTGTTGTCTGTAGAAACTAGCAGCTATTTTAGCACAATAGAAGCAGGCTGTGGACAGCATAAATTTGTGGGCTGATGACGCAATTAAGTAAAACGCAGATATGCAGAATCAGTATCAAAGAAGATCCAGCAACTCTCATGTCTTGTCTGTTCGATCAATCAAAATTTGTTCCATCAATCAAAAATCAATGAACATGCTTGTAATGCTCTGTTTATATTCAACTTTGCTATATACATGTAGACTGTAGAGTACATGTACATGTGTATTGTATGCGCAGCAATTTGTTGTATACTTGGAAAAATTGAAATCAAATAACAAAACTGAGAAGATTCACGTGAGTGCAACTTACATCGGTGATGGGGATGGGTTTCTGCATGACCTTTGACCCTGAGGACTCGAGCTTGTAGAGGAACTTGTCTGTGATGAGTATCGCCCGGTCCGTCGACTTGCTGAAACGATTCGTCTGCGACACAATCAAACGTATTGATTAATGCTGCTCCAGGCCTGTGCATAATCAAGTTGAATATTTGATTGAACTTTCCTCGCCAACCATGTTCAGCTGCATCAACATGTGATGCATCAACATATGATGCATCAACATATGATGCATTAACATATGATGCATCAACATATGATGCATTAACATATGATGCATCAACATATGATGCATCAACATATGATGCATCAACATATGATGCATCAACATATCTTAACTCAAAAGATATTCTCGTCATTGGTTATTATTGCACTTCTGTCCGATAGCTAAAAAATATTTTATAATATTTATATTTGCGATTTTACTAAATTGGACTGCTTAACACTACTAATCCATGAATAATATTTGAAATGTGATACAGATTTATGCACATTGCTATTGAAAGAGTTAGGTTTACCTTTTTGATGTTGTTAGCGAATAGAATGTGATTGAAAAGATCTCTTGTCTGGAGTTGTTTGAACAGACGACCGGCAGACTGCGACTGAAACCAACAAGCAACTTATTGCGCAAACAATAGAAATGTTTGATAGAATGAAACACTAGAATGAAACACTAGAATGAAACACTAGAATGAAACACTAGAATGAAAGACTAGAATGAAACACTAGAATGAAACACAAGAATGAAACACTAGAATGAAACAACAGAAATGAACAATAGAAATGTACAAAACAAATTTGATTTATAGCACAACCATTAAAAGAGCAGAAATATATTTTTTTAAAATATTTTAATACATTCTTAGAATGAATACATTTCAATCATCGCAAGAATTCTTCGCATTCTCAATCATAGGAAAGATCTCAAGGTTTGCCTTCCCACGCAAAGGACGAATGGTTCTGTGCGTGGCCTCCCCACAGAACCGGACTGTAATGGTCCTCCGTTAATACACACGGTCCTTAAACTTCCTAAACCAAAAGAAGCTCGCTACACCTCGCTGTGCTACGCCTCGCTACGCTACTGAGGCAAGGTGTACCGCTACACCACAGAGCCGAGCTGTACGTACGCTGGTGAGGTAGTTGCGCTCCCAGGAGCGCTTGACGCCCCACTCGCGTCGACGTTTCTTGAGTCCCCCCGCAGCAAACACCTTCAGCTCGTAGCCGGGGCGCTCTGCGGCGGGGATAGGCTTGAGCATCATCGTCGCACTCCACCTGACGACACCCCCAGAAACTGCTCGCTCACACGTCGACCCAAGATTTAGGAAAATTACAAAAGAGACTGTAAGCTTGTTCTGATGATCAGTTAGAATAGTCAACCATAAATAGAGCATTGTGCAGAATGATAGCAGGGTTAAGACTACTTACAAATATGCAGGCCTATGCATTCGTAAATAAATAAAGTATTACTTCCTTACGCACAAATGCTATGTGGCCTGGCTTTCTGGACGATAATACTCGTAAATAAATATTACATACTTTTGTACGCACATATGCTATATAGCCTAGATTTCTGGTCGATGCCACCGACACCCTTTATCGAAATCACTGTTTATTTGACGACTGCCTTGTACGTTGCTGATATTAGTGCGATGCCTTTCAACTGCGAGTATCCACTCCACACGCACAGCATTTTCTATCAAATAGCCTGATTGACTCAAAAGAAATCATACACGATTCAAAAGCACTAGATAACTATGCCATTCAGCCCGTCCCACCTGGCGTGAACCTTCTTGAGGATGCCGACGAGGTTGTTGAGACTCGCCGGGGCCTTGGGCCACTTGATGCGGCGTCCAAAGTCAGGCGTCTTGCGCGCGTTCCTGCCAGTGGTAGCAACGAACAGTAAACTGAGCGTTGTGCAGAATAACAGCAGAGATAAGACTTAAAATTGTGCAGGCTTAAATATTTGTAACTTTGTTACATGCAAATGCTTCATGACCTGGCTTCATACATAATACATACTGCATTCGTACATACGCCGACCTGCGCTGTACAATCAAAGACTGAACGCCCTGCATTCAGTTCACAACATGACTAAATAACAAATATAGTACGATTGTCATCCACATTCTTATTTTCCCTCGTCTGGGTTTTCTAAACTAGGACAAAGTACTGCAAGGTGCCCACGACCAGTGGAGTCTAAGGCTGATCCAAGCCCTTTGTCTCGTCCGAACCCTATCGCTGGTCTGAGCCCTTTGGCTGGTCCGAACCCTTCGGCTGGTCCGAGCCCCATGGCTGGTCCGAGCCCTTTGTCTGGTTTGAGTTCCATGGTTGGTCCGAGCCCTATGGCTGGTCCGAGCCCTGTGTCTGGTCCGAGCCCTTTGTCTGGTCCGAGCCCCATGGCTGGTCCGAGCCCTATGGCTGGTCCGAGCTCTTTGGCTGGTTTGAACCCTTCGGCTGGTCCGAGCCCCATGGCTGGCCCAAACCTTAATCCCCAATGATATATCTGTGCATTGAACACCGATTATGTCAACAGAATATAACAAAATCTAAACTAATTATCATTGCCGTTATAACACTTAGCCTGAATAACATCAAAGATTGTGCTCTTTATTCTGGTTCAGTGTGTGACACTGGTGCACTGCTCACTTGAAGAGTTCGACAAGCTTCCAGACGTAGGCGCGCAGCTTGTGTCTGCGGTAGACGGCCATGATACGCCTCACCGCCTTCATCTTCTTGTAGATGAGTCGAGCCAGACCACCCCTCCACATCTGCAGCACAACGACACGATCCACTAGAGCCAGCTCGTTTTCACTTCCAATTCTCTTGCATTTTAAGTTTGTTCATATTCGAGGTTATTCAGTTTGCAGTTCAATTATTTAGTACTCAGCCAAGATCGATTGTTGGAACGCACCGATAACTCTACGAGCGCAAGATATCCAATCAATTAGAATCATTCACTTGCTATAAATTTGGTCGGGTAGCGCATCTCATCCAGCTTAACCAAAAATAGCTCTCTGGAGGATATCAGGGTGTCCTTAAACCGATCCACATTAAAGTTACGCAAATATTTGATTTCAAACCGACATTAAAGATGTTTACATAAACAATTCTTGTTGATTTTTTGATTATCATCCACATGCCTAACACGGTCTTAATAATTATTGCTTTAAAATACAGGCGATCTCTGAAACTCACAGTTTGCAGAGTCAGGCAGACGTCCGGAAGCTTCTCCTCCCGCTTGCGTTCAAGGGCAAACACAGTCTGCGGCGTGCGAATAAAGATTTTTGTTTTTCCAAACTGAACGTCGTCCTGAACCTTCTGATCGGAGATTATCGCCTGGGTGCCCTCGCGGTCCCCCCCCCCACTGAACTTTGGAAACGTCTTCTTCGATGTCAACTTGTACCTGAAATAGTGAATGTCGCTAGCAGGATGAAAATAATCGAATAAAGCCGAATTGAAGTGCAAATAAAATTTGTGCTAAAAATTACTACAAAAATGGTCATAAAATGTAGCACTGTAAATTTTGGACCATTAGAGAAATCTGATTGCAAAAAAAAATTGGATTCTAATAGTATAAATACAAATAATGGAAACTAGACTTAGGCATAAATGAAATCATCTTTAGTATATGGAGAACATTGAAAGAAAAGGGCCGTTAATTAAAATAATCTATTATTGCATTTAAATCAATGCAAAACAGCAACTTTATAAAGATCGAATCGGAAAAGTGCTTTTTCTGACATGATTCCTATCATCTTGTACATCTATTGCGTCTGTTTTCAGTTTAAATTAGTCAACGATCACAATGCCTCCGAGTTTAATCTACGAATGGCCTGCGTTGTGACGCACCGGTTGAAGAAGCGCTTGTATGGCATGCGGAAGGCAAAGCCTGCTCGCCTCACGCGTACATTTTCCATGAGGCCGAGGTAGAGGACCTGGTGCTTGCTGCGCTCAGCGTCAAACACAGACGGAGACTTGACTTCGTTCGGCTTTATGCAGCGCACGTAGAACGGCTCCTATATATAAAACAAATATTGGACATATTTCAATGTTAGAGTTCAAGGGTAAAAGTTTAAAGGTTCAAGTTTGAGAGTCAATGTTCGAGTGTAAAAGTTAAAGGGTAAAAGTTCAAGGATCATTGTTCTAGGGGTAAAATGTTCCAGGTTAACGATCCAGGCTTTGACTTATAGGCACCTCAAGTACAACGATTCATAGAGAGTGCGAAAAAAACTTTCCTAAAGAAGTCCTCAGTTAGTTCAAATGTCTAGCATCTTCCACAGTTCCATAGCATGATCCACATTGTCCTAGGGGCGCAGCATATAGGCCTACCACGCGCTCAGCTGGACCATCTCAGTGTGTGCCAGCGGAGAGGTCAGAGTAGCAATACCTTCTTGGAGAGGTTGCCGACGAGCGCCGTGATGGAGTTCTTGAACTCTGTCCCTGCGGTGATGGGTCGCTTGGTGATCGCCTGGACGCTCTTGGAGCCCTCCGGCCACATCTTGCTGATCGCCTCGTTCTTACTGGACCAACACAACTAATCATATACGAAAAACATGCACAAGCAAAGAAACACAAACAAACATAGACAAACTTAAAAGAAAAAATCAGAATTCCGTCCTTCATTAGTCCATCAGTATTCTCAAGAGCATAGAGCAGTTTAAGACAGTGTTATAGACGACTGTAATTTAATAAATATGCAGTGTTTAAATTCGTTGCCAAAAAAGCTTTGGCACCTGATATGCAGCTATTGTAAGAGAGCTTTTAGCTTACTAAATACCTCGCTAAGTCATATTGCAACTATGTATGCACCGGAACAGTTTTTTTTTTCTACTTTCTTAAAGTATGATATGCTGCATAAAGGTTACAATAATGATCCTGAGCACAAGTACAATCACGGGGTACATAAAACCCAATTGTTATAAACAGTTGCAAAGAAATGGGTCATGCAAACAGTGATTTAAAATACACAATTTGCTCGATTCGCAGGCACAGAAACTAAAATTTCTCTCTGTTTCAAACTGTTTAACACGCAATGGAGCAAGCTGGAAAGTTAGGGGGCAGGTCACCTGTTGAAGAGGAGGCGCTTGAAGTCTTGGAACAGCGTGTCCTTGTTCTTCTCGATAAACCCGTTCACCCGGTAGTTGACCTGCCCGGCGTAGTGGAGGATGCGGAAGTCTCGTCCCATCTCTAGCGTCTTGTCCGACTGATTCAACTGGAGACACCACACAGAGCGCGATCTACATTTATCAACTGCACGTAGTTTCAGATTCATAAGCTCGCCCAGCTGCTTTAAGTTTAAGTTACAGGTGGGAGATTGTCCACTTTAGCGAGCTGATTGGGGTCAGTCAACTATCTAACAGGAGTCGGTTCTACATACATCGGTTCATACATTTTTATCTAACAATGCTTGTGAAGAACAGCCATGCAATCGCTGCAAGGCAAATTTATAATTACGTGTTAAATAATTAGTTTTATAAGAAAAAAAAAAAATGATTCTCATTTTCTTTCCAAACGTCATTCATTTGTATTTTGTTTTTATATTCATTTATTAAGTTTTTACTCAATATCTTTTGTTTTGTGCAGTACTAACAATAATGCCAGGACTTAAGAGCAACTTGTAGTTGCGGTAAAGTTGACCTTTCTGCTCGAGAAGTGTTTGTGGTTGTAGGTGTGTGTGAGTATCTGAGTGAGTGCAGGTGTGAGTGAGTGAACGAGTGAGTGAGTGAGTGAGTGAGTGAGTGAGTGAGGGAGTGAGTAAGTGAGTGAGTGAGTG